>QANY01008646.1:390538-555259 GCA_003255025.1 Datisca glomerata
TTTTTTTTTTTTTCCCCCCCCCCCCCCCACCCTTTATATTATTATTTATTTTCTTATGTTGGTTTTCTATTTTCCTGCAGATAAGCTTAAGAACAAGAAGCCATACATAACTCAGGAGACTGTAGAGAAGGTGATTCTCGCATTTCACTGTTGGTAGAGAAAGTGGTCTGATCTCCTAGACTCGCGTGATGATGTCACGCTTGCCTACTCTCAACCCTCAAGTTCAGTCGGGCCCCTTGTCACTGTACCGCTGTGTGTTCTACCACGAGACCTGCCCATCGTTCCTCGTTCAGCTCCGTCCACCACATCTACTCCGTCATCTCCTTCCTGCTCAGCGAGAGATTCACGCCACTCTTCCCCCAGCAATTCTGCTTCTGACTCTTCAGAGGAGAATATCCTACTTCAAAAAGTGAAGGAGAGGCTAATAATGTCTAAATGCCTTCGTACTATGGTGGGTGAAGTTGGGAGGCAAACTCGTCCCAGATCAAACGATACCGGTTCTTCTAAGGATCCTCCCATTCCGAACGTTTCTCCTGTTCAAGGAGACTATTTACCCCTCGTTCTGTTACTCATCCCTCCCTCACTGCTCCCACGCCAACTCTGCTAGCTACTAGTCAAGATCCTACTTCTGGATCTCTGGGTGCTGTTGGTGGTTCTGGCCCTTGGCGGTTCAGGAAATTCGCTAACATACCCTCGACGGTCTATTTCCTAGATGATGCTCAGTCATCTCACACAGTTGCCCGTGGAATTAATTCTATAGTCGTCTGGTCAGGACTCACAACTCAGGGATCGGTGACCTTGTTTCTTCTCTCAACCACGACTTAGTCAGGGTACACCTCTTTGCCCTTTTCCTTCCCCTTAACTATTTTCTTACTTTTTCTTGTCATTCTTGATTTTTCCTCAGGCCCTTATTCATCATAATGCTCTCCAAGAGCATCATGTTGCCAGAGATGTGGCGTTGCAGAAGCTTCGAATGGATGTGGCCCATTCTGTTGGCATTATTGAAGGCCTTCGCGAAGAAGTTGCTCAAAGGAAAGAGTCAAAGTCCGAAGATATCTAGTCTGACGATATCTCTGGGAGCTGCAAATGAGGCACTAAAGGCTGTTAAGGAGTCTTTAGCAGATGTTAAGGCAAGCAAGGCCCAAGCCCTGGAACAAAAAGAAAAAGAGGTTGGAGAAGAGTATCAGGCCCTCTTTGATGAAGCCGAGCAGGTGATTTAGGGTGTGGGTTATGGAGACGGTTCAATGAAGGCTCCTCCAAGGAAACCTCTCTGCGATGTTCCTGTTGATGAACAGAGTGAAGCCACTACTTTTGTAGGCCGAGCTGAGATCAACCCTCCTGAAGCTGCTGACAATGCTCCCTTTTCCTTAGCCCCCACCGAGGACTCTTCTGAAGTGCAGAATGTGGATATTGCTTCCCTTTAATTTTTTTAAGCAATTTGCAATTTTATATGTACTTCAATTTTATCAATGTAGAAGCTTTTTCAAACTCTTTGCCTTTTATCTTTCTTTAAAATTATATCAATCGGGATCATTAATCTGAAAATGTTTACTTGGAGTGAAGTAATAACCTCTTAAATGCTTAAGCTTTTGGTGTTCGGGTATGGTCTGGTTCAGGTTGTAAAAACTTTCTTGTCATGAACTTCTGAGCTTTTTGGTCTGCTTTGTTCTACCTTTTGGTCAAGGTCCAGCACTACCTTCTGGTCTGAGCTTAGCTCTTTGAAGCTTTTATATTACGAGCTTTAGAGCCTTCTGGTCTAGCTTAGCTCTGCCTTATGGTCTAGGCTCAACTTCTGAAGCTTTATAGACTTCTCAACTTTTCATCTTTCCCTTTTTTTAACAATTCTCTTTCTTCTGTTCTTATCCTTTGGCTATCGCAGCTTGTGTCTCAATTCTTTTTTAGAGTAGGACTTATGGGTTGCTCCTCTCAAGGACTTACGTCCTTAGTTCCTTTTGGGAGTATGACTTATGAACTACCCCTCCTAAGGACTTACGCTCTTAGTTCATTCTGAGAGTAAGACTTATGAATTGCCCCTCTCAAGGACTTACGCCCTTAGTTCCTTATGAGAATATGACTTATGAGTTATCCCTCCCAAGTATTTACGCCCTTAGTTCCTTCTGAAAATATGACTTACGAATTTCCTCTCCCAAGGATTGCCCTTAGTTCCTACTGAGAGTAGAACTTATGAATTGCCCCTCCCAAGGACTCGCCCCTTAGTTCTTTCTGAGAGTAGAACTTATGAATTGCTCATCCCAAGGACTTGCGCCCTTAGTTCATTCTGAGAGTAGGACTTATGAATTGCCCATTCCAAGGACTTGCGCTCTTAGTTCCTTGTTGTGTTTTCCTAGAAGAAGAGTTAGAAAGTTGACACCAGATATTTTTACCTGGAAAACCCTTGCGGGAAAAACCACAGGGAGAAATATTCTATAAAATCATAATTACACAAAGAACTTCTTTAAATGAAACGCATTCCATGGTTTTGCCAAGTTTGCTCCTTCCTCTGTCGTTAAGTAGTAGTACCCAGCTCCTCATATGCCACTAACGAAGTATGGTCATTCCCAAATTGGCCCAAACTTCCCTTCTGATTGAAAGACTTTTTTTAAGACCAGATCCCCTTTTTGGAATTCCAGTTTCTTCATTCAATTCTGAAAATAGGATCTCCTTTTCTGATTATAACGTGCTACTCTGACTAGGGCAGCTTCTATTCGCTCCTCCAATTAATCCAGACTTCTCCTGAGGAGTTCATCATTGTGTTGCTCGTTCAACTCTAAAGTTCTGGGTTCATAACGGATCTCATATCGGTTTAATTCGATTGCCCATTTTGTCATTCTTCCACTTACCTACGGGGAGTGTAGTAGACTTTTAACAGGTGTGTCCGTCAAATACCTTAATGCTATGTCCCTGGAAATAAGGTCTAAGCTTCCTTGCGGCAGTTACGATGACCAGTACCACCACCAAGCTTTACTGACAAAGTAGATGGGTTTTTGCTTCTTTTTTTCTTCTCTAATGAGCACAGCGCTCACAACTGTTTCTGAAACTGCAACATTAAGAGGATTTTCTCTTCATGCATTGGTTTTGAGAGTAGTGGGGCGTTGTTAAGTACTCATTGATTCTGTTGAAAGCCTCTTCAGACTCCTCATCCCATTTGTCCGTAGAGTTCTTTCTCAGCTTATCAAAGAACGGCTTGCATTTATCTGTTGATCTGGAGATAAACCTGTTGAGCGTCGCGAGTCTCCCAGTCAGTCCTTGATTTTATTTTTTATTCCTCGGGGACTTCATCTCCATTATAGCCTTCACCTGGTCTGGGTTAAATTCTATCCCTCGTCGGGTTATCAAATGGCCAAGGAATTTCCCTACAGTTACGCCGAAAGTACACTTCTCTAGGTTCAACTTCATTGAGTTCTTTCTTAGGACTGAGAAAGCCTCCTCTAGATCTTGGATATGGTTAGTTCGTTTTTTGCTTTTTACCAACATGTCATCCATGTACACCTCCATATTTCTCCCAATTTGACTCTGGAATAATTTGTTCACCAATATCTGGTATGTAGCTCCTGCATTTTTCAGCCCAATGGGCATTACTTTATAACAATAGATGTCATATTCAGTAACAAAAGAAGTTTTTTCTTAGTCAGGTTGGAACAATTTCACCTAGTTATTTCCAGAGTAAGCATCCATAAAACTTAGAAGTTCATGTCCAGATGTGGTGTCCACCATTTGGTGAATTCTAAGAAGTGGGTAGTCATCCTTTGGACAAGCTTTGTTCAAGTCACTGAAATCCACACAGATTATTCATTTGCCATTATTATTTTTGCACCATGATCACATTGGCCAACTACTCCGGGTAGTAAACTTCTCTGATGAACCCTGCGTCCAGTTGCTTACCTACTTCTTCTTTTATTGCTTTGTCCCGTTCTGGTGCGGAACTCCTTTTCTTCTGCTTTACTGGTCTTAGGCATTTCTTTTCTGGAATCTTAGGCATTTCTTACACAATAGAAGCAAAAACATATTTATTCCTTCGTAGAAAATCGATTGACATGTCTTTTTCTGCTTGCTCGAGGCAGGTGACAATGTTTGTCATCTTCTGTTTCCTTCTTCTATGCACACCAACTTCGTCTGTTCCCTTGCCTCGTACATTATGCCATCTGACCCTTCGCCCTTTGATTGCTATTGAGTTGCTTCATTTGGTTGTTTGAGTTTTGCTTCTTCTATACACTTTTTCTCGGCTGACTCTAATGCAGTTACAGAGCATATGCAAGCTGAAGCATGGTCTCCCTTGATGGTTTTAATTCCCTCTGGTGAAGGATACTTCACACTTTGATTTACTGGGAGAGTCAATGGTGTGTAGAATTTGTCCCTCGGATGTACTTTACTCGAGTCTTGGCTCTGGTGTTCTGTTCTTTCCCCATTTTCCTCCCCTTTCATCGATTTTTTCTGATCTGTTAGTTACCTTCCTTTCTGATATGGAGTTCCTTCCTCGCTTCTGTGATTCTTCCTTTCTTTATCCGTTTGCTTCCAACAAACTCATCTTTTCTTCTTCCAGCGTGATATAAGTTTGGGCCCGTTGGAAAGTCTCTGCCATGGATAAAGGGTTTTGTCTTGGACAAGTCTTCAAACAATAGTGAGTTTGGTCCTAATCGTCTTCTAAAAGCCAGTCTGGCCACCCGATCATCACAGTTTTCGACCTTCGCCATTTCGTCTTTAAACTTGTAGGTGCACTCCCGTAAGGATTCTCCTTCCTTGATCGTGATCGTGAGGAGATACTCTGTGTCTTCCATTACTGCTCGATATGTGGAGTATTGTTCTAGAAAGACAGAAGACATTATAGCAAAGTTAGTAATCAAATGAATAAGAGCGAATGATACCATTTTAGGGTCGTTCCATCCAGACTGGTTGGGAATATTCTGCACATGAGTGCATCCTCATATTGATAAAGTACCATTATCTGCCTGAAACAACGAAGATGATCAACTGGATCTGTCTTTCTCTCGTTACATTTGAACTTTGGGGCAACAAATTTCTTAGGTATAGGAGCCCCTAGAATCTCTGGACTCAACGGGGTATGGGTGAGAGATTCAAGGTCTATTTTTCCAGTGCTCCCCAGGTTCCTCTATCTTTCATGAATTCCTCTACGACTTTTACAGATCTGCCAATGTGACAAATTCTACTATTCCCTTAATGCTTCCGCGACATTTGCTTTAATCATTTTTCCTCTTCGCTGACGTAGCTGAACACCGAGATTTATTCCTGCCCATATAGTTTAATAATAATATGATAAGGTAGATAACAAACACTAAATATATTTTTTCATTAAAATATACCATAATTAATTAATACACAACTATTTGTAGAAAAATGAAAAATGAAGAAAAATGAAAATGAGATCAAGAAAAAGGAAGAAGGAGATCAAGAATACTAAATAATTCTTCTATATTCACTGACTTCAACAGTAACGAACAAAGACTCAAATACTAAGGATAAAAGAAGAAATATAACAAAATAATAAGATACCCTCAAACTACTAACCTAATTACTTAACAATTTATCTTAACATCCCTCCTCAAATTTATCATGGGTGAAGTGATGAGTTTGTCTCTTAAGAAAGTGAATTGAGTGGAAGACAGTGGTTTAGTAAAAATATTAACTAGTTGATGGTTAAAAGGTATGCGTTTTATAACAACATCCTTCTTCATCACTCTTTCTCTGACAAAGTGATAGTCGATCTCAACATGTTTGGTTCGGGCATGAAGTATCGGGTTTGAAGCAATGGAGGTGTTGTCACAATATAGTGTTGGAGCAGTGGCTTGAAAAACATGTGGATCTCGCAAGATTCGTCTTAACTAGCTCAATTCTGCCGTTATATTTGCTAAAGCTTTTTATTCGGCTTCAGTGGATGATCGAGCTACGTTGCTTTGCTTATTTGCACTCCAAGAAACTGCATTGGATCCAAAGAGAATGACGTATCCAGAAGTGGATCTCCTATCAGTAGGATCCCCTGCCCAATCCGAGTCACTGAATGCCTGCAAATTAAGAGAATCGGGTTTAAACAAAAGTCCATTGTCAATAGTACCATTAATATATCTTAGGATCTTTTTAGCAGTAGAGAAGAATGTCGTAATAGGAGAATGCATAAATTGACACACTCTATTCACTGCAAAGCTAATGTCAGGACGAGTAAAGGTAAGATATTGTAAAGATCCTACATACTTCTATAGAGGGTGATGTGAGAGAGAAAAGATCCCATGTGAGAATAAGTAAGAGAATTTGAAGCACAAGGTGTTTGACAAGGTTTTGCATTTATCATACCATCCTTTAAAAGTAAGTCCCTAGTATATTTTTGTTGATTCACAAAGATTCCACTGTTGATTCTAGTTATTTCTAAACCAAAAAAATACTTTAAATCACCAAGATTAGGCATATCAAAGGATTTCTGCAAATTTTCAACAATACTGTCTATTGTGGCATTATTGGTGCCACTAATAATAATATCAATAATATATAATAAGATATAGGTTAGAGAAAAACCAGTAGCATGCACAAACAATGAGGTAAATTTCTCAACGCAGGCTCGGGAAGCCTATTTTAATCCATATAAAGATTTGTTCAGTTTACAAACATAATTTTGGTAATTGTTATCAACAAAACCTGGAAGTTGAGTCATGTACACCTCTTCAGATAAGTTACCATGTAAGAAAACATTTTTTTACGTCCAATTGCTAAGTCCATCCAAAAGTGGCAGCCAAAGTAAAATAAGAATGGTTGGTTTCTTAATGACGGGGCTAAAGGTTTCTCCATAGTGTAACCCTTCCCTCTGATGATTTCCCTTAGCAACTAATCTGGCTTTATGCCTAGCTATTGTCCTATTTAGATTAAAGTTTAAAGACCCACTTGCATCCCGCTAGATTTTTAGAAGAGGGTAAAGATACTATTGTCCAAGTATTTTGAATAGTAAGGGCCCTATATTCATCATGCATAGCCTTGGTCCATTCTAGAGATTTGGAAGCAGTGACAAAGCTAGTTGGCTCATTGTTGGACTGTAAAATAGTTCTATCTACAAAGCTGAAAATTGCATGAGCTTTTAGAATTGATGAAATCTGAAATTTCCAGAGGACAAAGTTGCTCGAATTAGGGCAGATGGATCCCAGGTTACATAAAATTGAAAGCAAGAAAATGGGGAGTGAGATGAGAAAGATGATGACGAATCTATGTGGGTCATAGTGGTAACGTTGTTAGGAACGTGGCCAGAAGGATTGATTTGGGAATTTGTTACCATTTGTGAAGAATGGTTGTTCTGGGGCAGATGTTGACACTCGACTGTGTCAAGAATATCAGAGGAAGAGTTTTCTTCGATTTCAACCATGAACGGAGACATTTGACAGATCTGGCTCTGATACTGAAAAATGAAGAAAAGAAAAAGGAGATCGAGAAGAAGGTAGAATGAGAGCAAGAATACTGAATAATGCTTCTATATTCATCAACTTCCATAGTAATGATAAACTTCCATAGTAATGATAAAGACTCAAATATTAAGGAGAAAAGACTAAGATACCCTCTAACTACTAACCTAATTACTTAACCATTTATCCTAACACTGTTTATACAGTCCCAATTCACCCCAATTATTAACAAATGTCAAATAACAAAAGAAAATTCATTGACACACAATCTTCAAACCATTGATCCCTTTTTCAGCCCGGGCAACACCTCGCTCAACCTAAACCCTAAACCAAAATCCCAAAACCCAATACCCAAACAGTCTCTCTGTTGACTGAAGCACACGAAGAACAACCCCTATCTCCCTCTTCGATTATCCTACACGAAGAAAAACCCATTTCCCTTCCTTCTTTGATTTGCATTACTTCAGAGAAGAGGATCGAAAATTTCATCAATTTTTCAGTCCAGGTTTGAGGTAAGTTACGTAGATCTTCTCATTTCCTCTCTGAAATCTTCTATCTTCTCTTCGATTATCCAAAAAGAAGAGAACAAAGTCAGGAGCACCGAAACGAAGCCAAAAGAAATACGGAACAAAGTCATCGTGCCAAATATACTTCAACAGAGAATAAAACCCTTAATCAGATTTGCAAAGTACCCTTAAACAACATAGAATAAACCATTGATTAAATAAGAGAAAACCCTTAATCCTCGTAGAGAATCATGGCAGAAAACACCACAAGCCCTCAATCAGTTAAGCAGAAACCCTTAATTAAATCGGAAAAAAACCATTGAAAACTGCAAAAACCCTTAATCGAAAACAACGGAAAACCTAAATCGAAAGTTCATCCCTTAATCGAAACCCATAAAGCAAACAAATATATCCCACACTTACCTCAAAGAAATCGCATAGGAAATTACAGAGAAACCCTTAGACAGTAGGGCATCGAAGAAGAAAGAAGAAATTGAAGAGGGAGTGGAGTGATCGTGTTCATATGGTATCGAAGAGGGGGTATCGTCTTCGTCGAAGAGGGAAATTCCAGAAAGGGTTCTGGAGTTGTGGGGGGTTGTCTGGGTATTGGAATAATTCTATTCCAAATATCATAGGGACGTCGTTTGCAAGGACAAACGACGTCGTGCTAATTTAAACTAACGTCCAATTAACAGCGTTGAGTTTAGGGTTTACTTTATCAATTTTTGATAGTTCAGACTATAAATTATAATATAAATTTATGATTTAAAATAATTTGAGGCATAAATATATATATATTTTTTAAATTTATCTTTTAATTTGACCATTCAAATCTTAAAGACATATCATAAAGTCACCTCAATGTTATTTTATTAAATTTCAACTTTTAGAACTTATAAAACATAATTAATTTTTTCCACAACGATAAGTTTACCCACTTAATTATCTCAATCACCAAGTTTTAAGAACTTACTTGACCTTAAAAGAATTAAGCACGTAATTTTTTTTTAACTTGAACAAACGTACACGATTTGCTTAAAGTAAAACATTGTTGTACTAATGTTTTTTCTTCTTTAGCCGACTATTGCATAAGATTTAATAAAATAATAATGACGTGACATGATAATGGTGGGTCGAGAATTCTTTTCTCGACATTCATACTGAGATTAATCTTGATCATAGAATTTGATCAGGTTAATCTTAGCCGTTAGATGACTTAGAGAGACTCTGTCTCCTAAACAGGTATAGCAGGTAACGATCTCTAAAAAATTAGGATTTTTCTTACTGTCTCTTTTTTTTTTCTTTTTCATTCAATCTCAGTATGCCATCATCTCTTTGTGGTCCGAGACCTCCTCTCTCTTTCTCCTCCATTTTTGTAAGTTCTCTCCCTCTCCCCCCCTCTCTCCATCACCCATCTCTCTCCTCTCTCTCTCAGGTTGGCGCAAGAGCTCGAGCTTTTGTCTACTATTAAATTCAACCATAAAAGCTCGAGATTTTGTCAATGGGGAAGTGGTAGTTTTAATGTTAGCATTTTTTTTCAAATTTTAATGGTTTACTTTTGACTCATCCACACAAAAGGGAATAAAATCTTTCTCTCTATCTTTCAGCATCTCTATCTGTCTCTCTTTCTCTTTGATTCTTGTTCTTTCCTAAAAATGAGCTCTTAGATTTGCAGATCTGCTTCTAGGGCAGCCAAGTCGTTCCTCTATGCTCTCCAGATGGTGGAAATCTACAACTGAAATGATTATCTCCGATAGTGATTGTACTGTCAGTGACTCTCAGAGGGAACCCTATTTTCTGGCTCTTTATCTTTTTAATTGGAATTATTTATTTATTTTTTGAACTAATAAGTGAATCTTTAGAGTTTTAATTGATTTACTAGGTTCTCCAATGTCGATAATTCATATTTGGGAGCTCATACGGACGTTGAAGACGAGATTGAGGGGGTTCGATAAAAAAAACGTGTCTGTTGAGTTCTTCGGAGGATTTATGAATAGTGAATTTGTGAAGAAAGTGAAGCGAAGTTTGGTATGTTCTCTATCCTTTTTGTTTGAGCATTAATTATTCTATTGCTTCCAATTTATTAGAAGTTTTTCGCTGGCTGGTAAAGGGCTCAAATGGTATATTTTGTTGGTAGATGGGAGGATTAAAACATGACCATTGCTTTTCAATTGGTTGATCTGGATTTGCGACTTATTCTAGATTATTCGTTGGTAGAATGGAAAGAATTAGGGGAAGAAGGGTCCGCGAGTAATGACTGGGAAGATCGAAAAATGGGAAGAAGAAATGATTTTTTGGTTAGACGTATGACATTAGCTAAACATTTTCTTCGAACAAATATAAAACCAGAATGGATGGTTTTATGTCTATTACCAGTTCTTCCTCCAGAGTTGAATATCGATATCCATCGAAAGAATCAATGAAGGGAAAAAGTGTTAGGGGCATAGATATATATTAATAAAAAATAGACTAATCTTTTTTAGACATAAATCTAATTTTTTAAAATTTTGAACGGTTTTACACATTTATTAAACTTATCCTGGTAAGCATCATTTATAGGCTTTTCTATTTAATTAGTAGAAAGGCATGTGGTTAATTTCATTCAACTTTGTGTGGTTACTAGTTCGTGTTTATGTTATTGTAAAAAATAAATTTGAATGAAGTACGTTCTGTTTTGGTTGGAAGCTTTTTCTGATCGGTTAATCGATGTTCAATTAATCATGATTGCTCCAAGAACTCTTATATGATCAGTTGATGTGTGATGAGAATACTAGTAGTTAAACCCTCAAGGATTTTTTTTCTCATTGGTACCATTTATTGGACTATATAATCTGGCTGCACTCCTTGTACAAGGAGTAGTTGAAATGCATTTGATACTGAGTGCCCTCTAAAACTTTAATACCTTGGTAGAACTATTTTGTTCTTATTGACCAATATCATTTGGAGGTATCGTTGGATGCTATATTTTGTTCTTATTGATACTTTATTAGCATAAGTGGGCCAAATAAACATTGATATGTACATAACAAGCATCATAGTATAAAGTAATGATGATGTGCATGAAGATGCCACTTGTGCCCACAACAGGGCCATGGATCTTTGCCTTTGCTGTGTGGTATACATGTGTATATATTTAGATAAGACTTTTGGCCATGGAGATATCATTCTCTCTATGGAGGTATCATTCTCTCTAGTGTATGAGTTATGTTTTAATGTTGATAAAAGTAGTTCCTCCTTTGTGTAATAGATGTGGGTTCTGCAATGTGCTTGTTACATTTTTACAAAGATGATGTGGCTTTCTGCATGCATTCTTTCAAATTTAAATTGCAATAAAAGGTTTAGTATCCTTTAGTCTAGTCTTGGACATATTATCTTTTACCGCACCCCACTCATTGTTAATTAGAGTGTGTCAACATCTTAGTTTTCATAAATTTTGCTAAACAGCTAACATTATGAGTGTATGAAGATGGTTCATCATAATTATTTTTATTTTTTTCTGCAGAAAGCAATTCGCAAAAAGCCTCAAGAGTCCAATGTTTATCCCTACCTGACAACTTTCATATTTTTTGACATGTATCCAATGTTTCTATTTTGTGAGTTTAAATTACATTATGCACTATTGTGATCAACATTATCTGGTGTCCCATGTTGGTGTGATACTCTGTTTTGTGTCTTTTTTGGTTTATGTAGGTTGATATTCAAATTTGGCATCCAAATGACTTTAGTTTGTAAACTTCTATAAAATAATAATGTATGTCTTTGTTTAAAAAGTTTATCTCGTAAAAATCAAACTTTGGAATAATGACACTAATACAATCAATTTTTTAGTGTATCATTTATAGGATCCATCTCCAATGTTGAGAATACCATTAATCCCATGTAATTCTTATTTTTTAGTTTTTTCTAGATTTCGATATCGTCACCAAGCATTATAATATGTTTTGATTTTGACAATGAAGTCCCTAAAGAGAGCTTGAACAGATGGAAATATCTCTATACAAAGAGTGTAGATCAGAGATGAGACGCACATTGCAACTTGATCTTGAGGGTAAAATGGCACAACTGAAGTAATCATTAAAAAGTACCGGGATTTGCATATTGTTCTGCTACTTTCTAGTGTAATATTTGTGTAGTGATGTATAGAAGTAGGTTTGAAGTGTGTTTAGAATGAATTTGTATCAGAAGAAATATTCATTTGTAGTGGTACTTAATTTAATTTCAAATATAAGTGAAAATTGTTAATGTTTTGTATAAAGAAATCGAGAATTTTGAGAGAAAATGCATTATGTTACTCCATAGAGCAACCGTGCATATGACCTTCACCAATGCCTTATCTGAATTGGTGAAATGGAAGGACCTCTACAAAAAGTATATATTAAGTGAAGAAATGAAAATGACTAAGTAAATTTAAAATGTCAGGTGTGAAAATGATAAATGTAAAACATAATTATATAATGCTAAGTGTATGTAATTAAAAATAGTTAAATGTGTGTAAATAAATATGCTAAGTGTGTGAAAATTGACAAGTACACGAAAATAGTTAAGTGTGTGCAAATACGAATAATTAAATGTGTGAAGATGGCTAAGTGTGAAAATTACTAAGTGTAAAAAAATAACTAAATGTAAAAACCACTAAATCTGTGAAAATAATTAAGTTTTTTGAAAATAAATAAGTTTGTGAAAATTGCCTATGAGTATGAAAATATGGCTAAGTGCATATAGGTAGCTAAGTGTGTACAAATAGCTAATTTGTGATATGATCAAGTCATGGAAATGATAGTTTGTATTTATGAAAATTATTATATGTATAATGGTTAAGTGTATGTGATTAATATGATTAACGTGCTTACTTGTGCAAACAACCGCCTGCATAGAATATTCTTGGTGTTCACTAAAATGTGCCACTAGAACTGCAGGTGTAGATATTTTAAGTGTGTGGAAATGACCAAATGTGTGAACATAGCTAAGTGTGTAATGGTTAAGTGTATGTGATTAATATGATTAACGTGCTTACTTGTGCAAACAACTGCCTGCATAGAATATTCTTCGTGTTCACTAAAATGTGCCACTAGAACTGCCGGTGTAGATATTTTAAGTGTGTGGAAATGACCAAATGTGTGAACATAGCTAAGTGTGTAAAATGACCAAGTATGTGAATATAGCAAAGTGTGTAAAAATGACTAAGTGTGTGAAAAAGATAAATGCAAGGCATAATTTTATGAGTGAGAGAAAATTAGAAATTACAAGTACATGAAAGGCGTAATTGTATGAAATTAATATGTGGTGATTGGGAGGGATATTGACGATCGCCTATTTATACATGACGTTTGAGAAATGAAACAGGCGATTGGAAGCATAAAACTAGCGTTTGAAAATGACTAAGCGTGAGAAATGACTAACTGTGTGAAAATGATCAGGTGTGTGAAAATAAACAAATTTGTGGAAATGGCAAAGTTTTGAAAATGATTAAGTGTAAGAAAATTGTTGAGTATGTGAAAATGTCTAATTATGAATATTGCTAAGTGCATATGGAAATTGTTAAGAATCAAACAACACGATGGGGACCTAAACGTCATCAGTACATGACGATTCGCCTACCATGACTAGCGTTTGGAGCCTGTTGGACACATTTGAGCCCCGAGCGCCATGGAAACATGCTTTTGTCTCGTGTCTCAGTGACAGGGGTCAAACACCTATATGTCTAGCGTTTGGGGTCTGCTGGTGACGTTTGGGCCCCAAACGCCATACACGCAGGCGTTTGGCCCAATACTCCATATTGGATCGTGGCACACGCAGATTAACCTCCGGAGATCATAACTTTTGACTCGGTTGAAACCACGTGACCCATAAGATATCAAATGGAAGTTTATTTAGAGGTCTACATGCGTGATAGGGTTTACTCATTGCATCCCTGTTTCAGCTCCAAAAAAATAATGTTTAAAGTACTTTCGGATGCCCGAGAGCTGTTTTAATCTTAATTTTGGGCTTTCTAGTAATTCTCATCTCTTTTAAATTAAAACGTAAATAGGTTATTTTTCAAATTTTATGGGGTTATAATTTATAAAATTAAAGGTTAAAATTTCAAGTTTTAATATTCAATTTCAAACTTTTATCGGATATGTTTGATTTATATATAGCATCCGACCTTGAGGGTTATAGTTATTTGCCAAATCGATAAATAAGATTTACTGACCATTATAACATCACGACCTATAATTATATGTGGTGGAAACTCGTCTCGCTCGATACTTGTCACAAAAATACAACAACATTATTAATAACAACTTTTACAAGTTTATGAATAAGTGTTCAATTTTATCGAGAATTCTTAATTAATACAATCTAATTCACATAATAAGTGAGTATCATGAATGTTTGCTTTGAGATAACGATTTTTTCCAATTCTATCAATGATTTTCTTGGTGTGCGGTAAGTAATTACAAAAATATCAATTTTTATGAAGAATGACGATTAGAGCCATATAAATGGCGATTAGGAGCAAAAAAGTGACGGTTAGGAGGGAGACTAGCGATTGCCTATTTGTAAATGGTGTTTGGGGACTGAAACAAGTGATTAGAGGCATAAAACTAGCGTTTGGTTTTGACGATACGATTAACACCTTGAGGATGACGCTTAGGGGAAAAAAATAGGCAATTCGCCTATCATGTATGGTGATTATGTTGTACGTATTTGGTGAACCCCTCCAAGAATTATTAATTTGTACGTATTTGGTGAATCTCTCCAAGAATTATTAATTTATACGTATTTGGTGAACCCACTACGTAATTGGTGAACTCCACTACGTAATTGGTGAACCCCTCTAAGAATTATTCTTTTGTACGTATTTGGTGAATCTGACTATGTAATTGGTGAATTCCACTACGTAATTGGTGAACCCCTCTAAAAATTATTCTTTTGTACGTATTTGGTGAACTCCACTACGTAATTGGTGAACTACAATAAGTAATGGTGAACCTCTTCAAGAAATATTTTTTTGTACGTAATTGGTGAACCCCACTATGTAATTGGTGAACCCCTCCAAAAATTATTTTTTTGTACTTATTTGGTGAACCCCACCACGTAATTGCTGAACCCCATTACGTAATTGATGAACCTCTCCAAGAATTATTCTTTTGTACGTATTTGGAGAACCCCACTTGAACCCCAACACGTAATTGGTGAACCCCTCCAAGAATTATTTTTTTGTACATATTTTGTGAACTCCACTACGTAATTGGTGAATCTCACTACATAATTGGTGAACCTCAGTACATAATTGGTGAATCTCTCCAAAAAATTATTCTTTTGCACGTATTTGGTGAACCCCACTACGTTATTGGTGAACCTCATTACGTAATTGGTGAACCTCATTACGTAATTGGCGAACCCCTCCAAGAATTACTTTTGTACGTATTTGGTGAACTCCACTACATAATTGGTGAATTCCACTACATATTTGGTGAACCAAAAGAAAAACATTCTACCTGCTGGGATTTGTGTGGCACATATTGCTCCAAATGCGATCTAAGAGCCATAATAACTTAGCATCCATGCCATAAATTTTTTCACGACATGATAAAGTTTTCCGATAGTGATAGTTAGAAAGTTTTTAAGATTTGATGGCGTAAATTAGAAGATAAAAAAATCATCGCCTGAAGATAACTCTTAAATGACACTAGCAGTGATTGATGACTATGATCAAAAGGCAAGAACAGACAGGGAGGGGAAAAGTTAAGGAGAGGATCATTGTCCATACAATTCACTCATAGTGTTATATGTGGAACATCCCAAAAAACTATGATAGGCGTGATTACAGATTGAAGGAATAATAGTTATATTTATTTTTTTTATTTACGACGATGTGAACCAGTAGTATCAGTTTTGTTAAAAAAAGAAGTAGAGGTTCATAAGAATTTAAAAAACAATATAACTCGGATGTATAGCTTTTTAATTATAAATTGTAGAGACGCAATTATCTATGTAAGGCAACCCATCTTTAGTTTAGTTGAAAAGTTCATTGAGGTTAAACCCTATAAAAAAGCCCATGCCCAATAGTCTGGTTGGGTTGGCCAAGCCCATGAATACTGAACTTGGCCCGACATCAACTAATGGGCTTTTGTGGCCTCACATCCATCTAGGATGGACATGGGCCTGTCATTTTGCAGCCAGGTTAGTTTGACCAGGCCATACCCAACTGTTATTTCTTAGTCGTTGGTGCCTTGCAAGATTACTTAAATTAGTTAGTCTTTTGCATGTGCTCATTTGAAGTAACTTTATCTGGCATGCCCCAAATTGAGCTCGTCCAAGACTGTAAATGACACTAAATGTGATGAATCCCAATGACCGAAGTAGTATACTTGGTCGGAGAATAAAGTCGTCAATGTCAAAACTATTGAGGACAAGCTCACCCAGGGTAGAATTCCAAGGACAAGCTCACCAAGGGCAACACTGTTGGGGATGAAGTTGAGGAACACCAAGCGATGAGCACTGTCTCGTCTAGGATTAAGCCATCGATAATGAGCTCGAGGAAACCTAAGTAACAAACACTGCCTTGCCCAAAGCGAAGCCGTTGAGGGTGAGGCCTATGAGCACCAAGAGACATGCATTGTCTTGTCCAAGGTGAAACCACTAAGGATGAGGCTAAAGAGCACCAACTGACAACATTGCCTCTCATCCTGTAAACCACCAAGAATGAGGCCACCACTAACCCGAGGACAAGTTTGTCCAGATAAAATGAGGGTGACTTCATCCTCAAATGCTTGATCGAGACGAGCACGTCCGCACGAACCCAAGGATGAGTCCTAGCCTTCGACGCATGATCGAGGACGAGCTCGTCCCCATAAAATTAAGGAGGAGCTTCGTCCTTGAGCGCATGACCAAGGACAGGCTTGTCCCCATGATATCAAGGACGGGCTCAGTCCCATCATAAAGGTCTAATCATTAAGAGAATGTCCTCGATGAAACTAAGGATATATACTGAGAGCCGACAAACTTCACATTCTATCTAAGTTCAAGAATGGGAAAAAAGATACTCATATAAAAGCAGAATCCTAAGCGAGAAAGTTCCAGCTCCCTATCAAATTCAGCTCCTAGGCCGAGGCATGAACCAAGTCGAAGAATGTCATCAGTGACATCAAGTGCATTTGACCTTGTCATAGCTATTCTAGTTGGCTGAATTAACTCCATGAAATATGTATTGACATTCGTTAAGGTACATAACAAGTTCCCAACCTACTCTCCACTTTGCTGTCTTATACCACCTCGTTGACTTAAGCATGAGAGTTTGGGGGGTTCAAAATTATCTCAAACCGACTGAACCGAACTGAACCATGTTCACTCGTACTAGGAATAAAAAGAAGACCATTCCTCACACTCCCTTACGTTTCCCTTTACAAGTGTCGAGAGTGAAGTAATGCATTGTCGACGTAGTCTCATCTCCAAGATTTGACTGTCAACATAACTTATGGGCCTTTAATTTGTGTAATCTAAAATTAAATGACGATTGAATCGTTAATAATTAAATTGATTACAAATCACTATTGATATATTTAATTGCGCCTGTAATTTATAGAGTAATTGACGATGCTTTAAGATTGATATGTTCGATATACATATTTTATGGCAAACTAGTGAAAAATGATTTTTGAAGGTATTTCAATTACCTCATTATGATTGATCTGCCTTGGTAATTCTAGATTATTTCTCTTCTTAAAAACAATTCAATTACCATGAAAGAATGCAACTATGGATTACTCGTGGACCATAACATACGTATTTATAATTCTTAATTTGGATAAGAATTTGTGTAACAATGCTAATTTTATATTTTTACTTGCCAAGACTCTAATTGTGCCGAAACTTTATCTTTTGTCAAATCGTAGATTCTACAAAACTCAGAGGCCATACAATTCAAACCACAATCACATAATGTTAATGTGGGGGTTGACTACTGTATCAACTTATACTGTCTAATTGTGTTTGAAAAAAGAAAAAAGTAATTGTAGCAAATGATCAATTTTTAAACATCACTTTAAAAAATAACATTTTTTTTATTTTGAAACAATATATATTTTTGATATCACATCATCAATCATTTAATGATAAAAAATAAAGAAACAATGATATCCTTGATTTAGATGTTCGAATT
Source organism: Datisca glomerata (assembly GCA_003255025.1). NCBI lineage: Eukaryota > Viridiplantae > Streptophyta > Magnoliopsida > Cucurbitales > Datiscaceae > Datisca > Datisca glomerata. The sequence goes on from QANY01008646.1 coordinate 408,586, forward strand.
AATTTAATTTATAGTTTTTTATTAATTTAACATCATTTTATTAAAGGGATTTAATGATTTTTTTATTTCAGCTAAGGTGGTTTAATAGAATCATCTTGTCGCTTGGATATTGGTAATCATTCCCTTATTTGGGAATGTGTTTTTTAATTATTTTTCAAATATTTCGATTCTAATATATGTTTTAGCGTTTTCCTAAAATTTAAAATTTATTTTTTATTTTTAATATTAATTATCTCTCTATATTTAAGTAATGATATAAATAGTAAATCGATGATATATTTTAAAATATGTGAGTAATGCTTGTAGTTAGGGTTTAAGTATATTTTGATGGTTGTCATTGAAAGTGATTAGTTTTTGGGAAGATTTGGATACCGGTAATCATTCCTTTTTTTGGAAAATGTCTTTTTCAATTAATGTTGTAAATTAAAAAAAATGAATTTTAAATTTTAAAAGAAACCAGTAAAACACATATCAAAACCGAAATATTTAAAAAATAATTGAAAAAGACATTTCCAAAAAAAGAAATGATTAAAAGTATCTAAATCTTCCCAAAAACCAACCACTTTCAATGACAAACACCAAAATATACTTAAATCCTAACTACAAGCATTACTCACATATTTTAAAATATATCATCGATTTATTACTTATATCATTAATTAAATATAGAGACAATTAATGTTGAAAATAAAAAATGAATTTTAAATTTTAAGAAAACGTTAAAACATATATTAGTATCGAAATATTTGAAAAATAATTAAAAAACACATTCCCAAATAAGGGAATGATTACCAATATCCAAGGGATAAGATGATTCTATCAAACCACCTTATCTGAAATAAAAAAATCATTAAATCCCTTTAATAAAATGATGTTAAATTAATAAAAAACTATAAATTAAATTAATCCGAACATCTAAATCAAGGATATCATTGTCTCTTTATTTGCTATCATTAAATGATTGATGATATGGAATCAAAAAATATATATTGTTTCAAAGTAAAAAAATGCTATTTTTTAAAGTGATGTTTAAAAGTTGATCATTTGGTACAATTACTTTTTTCTTTTTTTCAAACACAATTAAATTGACTCCCTATAATTAAGAAGTGTGATAAGTAGTCAATCAATGATACATTTTATCAGGATAATTGTAAAAATGATCAATTTTATAGCTCAAACTGCAAAGAGGCCTAAAAATTTTTTTTATTGCAAAAAGGATGGAATAAAGTAAATAATTTATTTACATCTCTGTGATTTTGTAAATAAACTATTTACTTTGGTCATTTTTACAAATAAAAAGTTTCTGGTCATTTTTACAAATAAAAAGTTTCTGGTCATTTTTACAAATAAAAAGTTTTTGGTCATTTTTACAAATAAAAAGTTTTTGGTCATTTTTATAGTTTGAGTTGAAAAAGTAACTTTTCCTGTCATTTTTGGTATTTTATATCTACTCGAAAAGTTTTGACTTAAGAAGAGGGAAATTCCAATTGGTTGACTATTATATTATTATCCTTAATCATATAACTGTTTGAATCTATTACTATATATTCTTATATTTATTGACTAATTTTAAATTACTCTTAATTTGAAATTAATAATTATAATAACTTACTATTTATCTAAAACTTTAGAAAATTCAATGTTTATTAAAGGGTGAACGCCTGGATTAGGCTACTTTAAAGAGAAAAAAAATAGCCAATGTTGGAAAAAAATAAAAAATAGTCACCCTCAAATGTAAAAAAGAAAATTGACGCAAAAAAACGGACATCCACAAAATTAAGTGCAATATTCAGAAGGTTTTTATAATATATACAGTATATATGAAATATTTTTACAATATATTTTATATATATGATATATATTATATAAACTTGTGATTATTGGAGCAGTTTTAAACTAGTGGCGTAGAATTTTTTTGTCACATGATTATTTTTTTATTATGGGACGCGAGTAATATCTATTTTTAATATTCTTCTATATACTTGTAGTTATGATTTTTTATCACGATCTATGTGTGATTATTCTTTTTATTAAACACTAACTTTAAACTTATCATTGTAGATTGAAAAAAACTTCTGTAAATTTCCCATAAATAAATGAGCTTGCAATTTGACCGGCCTGTTGGCCGGACACGGGCCTAGAGATGTTTGGGAGGCTCGACGAGTTTACGGTCAGGGTCAACTGTCTGCCGGGCTGCACTGGATTGAGGTGAATTCTGACGACGGGGAGGTGGGTCTACGAAACGCTGTTGTGAGGACGTGGCAGTAGTTGATTGGGTTTACATACATCACATTGTTATTCCCAGTTCGTTCTTCTCCAGTTTTAAGTTTAAAAACAAATGTATAAAGCATCATAAAGAAAGACAGTGAGAGTGTTTTGCTCACGACGGAGAGGATTTGTTCTGTTCATGCTTAAGAGGTATATGGAAGTTTCTTAATTTTTTCAATTTGGGTTTTATTTCGGATCATGTGTTATGATCAATTCAGGTAGGGTAGTTGTTTTAGGGCTTGCACTTGAAGAAGAATGATTGTTTTCGGGCTTGTTTGGATTCTGAGAAACTGAGCGGGAAAGTGAAAGCTTAATACGTCGAGTATCTTTCTCGCGTTTGGTCTTTTGTTAATCTTCCATTGGATCGAGTGAGAGGTTATTCTGTGTTCTCCAGGTATTACGAGTCCCCTCAATCGTGCGTATGCTAAGTTGTGATTCATTATGTCCTAGATTATCTCCTTCTTTTGTGAGCTTAAAATATTTTTTGAATCTCTCTCCCTCTCACCCTCTCTTCTTGTTCCATAATCGTCATCCATTTCGATGAAAGCTGACGAACTTGAAGATTCCGACAGGCACAGTCTCGATTGCTTTTCAGGGGGATTCTTTTTGTTGCTCTGAAACGTTTGAGAACTCGGATTTCCGATTGCTTTTCTGAACCCAACCTCTGCGGCTTCTCATTTCCTTCATCTTTCAGTGCCTCCATTTTTTATCTGCCAAATCAGGCCTCCTTGGGCTCGAACTGAGGCAAGTGCTTCAACTGTGCGTCTGTGTATTCTCCTTGCTTCAGCCACACTGTGGTGCAGTGGTGGAGATTTTCCTCGTCTGGGATGCAGGCTCGATCCTGTGCTTTAAAACTGGGTCACGGTTTAATTTCTAGGTTTAACATGTTCGACATTGCTATTTTCTTTTAGCTTGAGTTCTATTAATTGGTTGAATGGTATTGTTTTGCAGCGTGTAGTGGAAGATGATGAAGCTTCATACTTATGCTGGGCTTAGTTTAATTGCGACTTTAGTTGTTATTTACCATGCATTCAACAGTAGAGGCCAGTTTTACCCGGCTATGGTTTATCTATCAACGTCTAAGATCAGTCTTGCGCTTCTTCTCAATATGGGTTTGGTTATCATGTGTATTTTGTGGCAACTAACCAAGAAGGTGTTCCTCGGTTCACTTCGTGAAGCGGAGATTGAGAGGCTTAATGAGCAGTCATGGAGGGAATTGATGGAAATACTCTTTGCAATTACTATTTTCCGGCAAGATTTTTCTGTTTCATTCCTTGCTATGGTGACAGCTCTGTTGTTAGTCAAGGCTTTGCATTGGCTGGCTCAAAAGAGAGTTGAGTACATTGAGACCACTCCATCAGTGCCCATGTTGTCTCATATTAGGATTGTTTCTTTCTTGGGTTTCCTCTTTGTTCTAGATAGTCTGTTTCTGTACAATTCTATAAGGATTCTGATACAGTCACATACGGTTTCAGTTTCGCTCTTCTTTTCATTTGAGTAAGTTGTATATTCTTTCTCTTCTCACTCTTTGAATATGATTGTAAATATACACCTGAATGTTGCGTTTCATTCTTTGCGGAAAACTATATTAATGGAGTTTTAGAGTCTCAAGTAGGTTAGCATAAATGCCATTGGTTTTCACTGGCACGGTTTTAGTTACTTGGTCTGTTATATTGAAAAACGAAGGATTTTAAGATTTTAAGGTTTCTCACGGCTTATTCAATACCATTGGCCATAATAATAACTTGTCGATGTTCTTCAAATACTATATTCTTATATAAAAATGTGCTTCAAATACTATAACTGTAGGATGTACATTTTTATATTTAGAAGCTAGGAATATACATGTTCTGTAATTTGCCTCCTCCTTTTTATCCTTTTTATTTGGGGATTTTGAGGGGATTGCCTGATGTTATCAATACTTTTGTCCCTTTCTTTCATTGATTTAGTATATTCTACACTGCAGGTACATGATACTGGCAACAACAACTGTGTCAATATTTGTGAAATATGTTTTCTATGTCAGTGACATGCTTATGGAGGGACAATGGGAACAGAAGCCTGTTTACACATTTTACTTGGAACTTATCCGTGACTTGCTTCACTTGTCAATGTATTTGTGTTTCTTCGTTGTGATATTCATGTAAGCTCTCTCTCTCCATGTGCTCGGATAGAGTTATGATCTTTTTATTTATTGCTTTGAACCATAGTAGTCAATTCTGTTTCGGTGTCCATTTTGATTTTCCGAAAAAAATGACACGCTTAGGATATTTCGGTGTTTCGGTGCACCGTTTCGGAAAAAAATTTCGGTCATCTAAACTAATATTATAAAATTTATTATATATAATATAACTAAGAAAAAAATTGAATCAATAGGTTACATCATGCAAATAATACGTGACTACCATTAAAAATTTAAAATTCAACAGAACATCATATTGATGAGATTAAAATTCAACAAAAACATCATATTAAATAGCATGATCGTCATGAAACACACAAATGTTCAACATCACAACTAATTTGCTTGAGTTTCATCATCATCCTCATTAAACTTTGTAATTCATGAATATCTCCTCCAAACTGATCCCACCATATCTCTGCAAAAGAAACATGTTGAGAATAAATTCAATTATAGGAGCATTTCGGCTGAAACATACCGAAATTCGACCGGAACAGGCCGAAACTGACCGGAAAATTACAACCCCCTATTTCGTTTCGGTTCTTGCGAGGAACCGAAATGTTTCGGCCATTTCGGCCGAAACGAAACGAAATTGACAACTAAGCTTTGAACTTGAAAATTTAAAAAGCATATGCACATGGTTTAAATTTGTTAGAGACTAGACTAGATATGTGTGATTATATGCGTAACTCTTGGAATGTTGGAATTGAAAGGAATGATGAATACACATATGTGCAGCCTTACGGGATGCTACATTAGGTTAGACATGTAAAGCTTAGAAGTCCCATATATTAGCTTTGAAGTTTCCTTGCCATTGTGGTTGATTCTGAAGTGGAACATATATTGTAATTGTTTATGTTAATTTGCTTATCTGCATCGCGTTCCTCATCTTTTCTTTCTTTTGAAACATCCTGTCACTTTGTACCCTTGTACCACTTTCTGACTGATTTTTGAGTTGGCTTTTGTAGTTACTATGGCGTGCCCTTGCATTTAGTTCGCGAGCTCTATGAGACATTTAGGAATTTTAAGAATCGTGTTGCGGATTATATCCGTTATCGAAAAATCACTTCAAACATGAATGATCGTTTTCCAGATGCAACTCCCGATGAACTCAGTGCGTAAGTTCCAAACTAAGATGTTCAACCTTTTACTTTGTCCTACTAGTACACTTTTTTTGTATTAGCCTCTAACAGTTTTCTGGGGATGTGCAGAAGTGATGCCACCTGCATTATTTGTCGTGAAGAGATGACAACTGCTAAGAAACTAATCTGTGGACATCTTTTTCATGTCCACTGCCTTCGCTCCTGGTTGGAGCGACAACATACATGTCCTACATGCAGAGCCCTAGTTGTCCCACCTGAAGGGACAAGTGCAGGTGGAGGCCAACATGGATTGCGGTCAAATGCTAATCAACAGGGTAACATTGCAACCTTTGTGAATGAAATTGATTATTCTTTATGAAAGATGTTAGATTGTTTGTGAAGATTTTGAATGATAATAGTTATAGTCCTCGTCCTTGCATATTGTAATTTCAGTTAAAATGAGAGCAATATCTTTGCAATAACTTTACAACTCCGAGAGAAGAAAGAACAACTAATGGAATGAATCGAAGCAATAAGTGCAATTAATGTCTATGAGAATTGATGATTTTCTAGTTGATTGGACAATTCACTTTAAAGGACGTACTGGAAGTAGACCGGTTATGTAATCCTTCGGGTGCAACTGTTGCTCCTCAACTTCCATTAGTAACTCAGAGGCCTGTAACTTCGGCCATGGGGATGCTTATGCTTTTATGCTAAATACTATTGCATGCAGTTGTCATTGTTTTGAAATTTTCTGTAAAATTTTTGTCCTTTTTTCTTTTCCCCTGCTTAGTTTGGTTTCTTGCATATTCTCTCAAGGTATTGTTGTTGTTGCATTCTTTTATTCAAACTATACACATGAATTGAATGAATCGCTTAACCCAGCCTATTTTTGATTGGATGGGTTTATTATATATCTTGAGTATTAGATTCATAGTAGTTAGTGATCTCGGCACAATAAATCCTTTCTTCCGTGATGAACTGTTGGCACCAGTTCGACATTTTGTCTCTGTGGACCGAGGAGAAAGGGGGTTTGGCAGGAAGAGGATTGTAACATGAGAGAAGAATGGCTGTAGGCCCCCTAAAGGACATTTCAGTGATTGTAACATGGATTGTAACACCGAATTTCACTATTTATCATGAAAAGGACATTTCAGTTACTGTACACTAATGAAAAAATTGATACAGAGAACTCGTGCTCTGAAATTTGAATATTGGTGTTCCGCATTTTTAGCTAGTGCATTGGTAAGACTGTTGAAGAGAAAAATGGAGTGCTTTGGAAAGGTCAAACTGGAGACATAATTTTGTTCTAGTACTTGTAGTAATATGTTTTTATAGGTAAAATAAGGTAACTTAGTTGTGGTGAGCATCACGGTAAACTACATTATGGGCCTTAATTAAATTACTACATTATGGGCCTTAATTAAATTGTTATCTGAATATCGATTGTTGCATCAACAATACCGGGAAGTGCGATAGTGAGGTTAATGTGGTGCTTACGTTTTGCTTTTGAGTGGTGTAAGTGTGTTGGAAAAACAGGCTTGTTTAAGTAAAGTAAAGTGTGCTTACGTTGGGAATCACAGTAGATTATGTGAAGGGTGTTGATTATACTGTTATTTCGAATATTAAATTGCATGAAGTTTCCTTATTCTTTTCCTAACTCTTAACTATCATGGAGTCGTGATATCGTGATTTTACTGAACGTGTGATTTTGGCTCATTCTTCCAAATCAAATATTTCCAATGTTGTTATGTTATGTGTGCTTGAGATAAATTTGTGAGTTTGGTTACCTCTGTAGTATTCATATGGTCATCTTTTTAGTCCAAAATAGACAGTGTAGTTGGAAGGTTTGGATATGTTAGGCCTAGTGAGTCCAAATTACAATTTTGACTCTCTTTTATGTGATGCTTGTATAGTGAGAGCGGCAATAGGGGTGTGCAAGTGTCCCGAAAAAATCGTCCCATCCCGGAAAACTGTCCCGAACTGAGCGGGTCGGGACGGGACGAAAATTTTTGTCCCGTGCGGGACGGGACGCGGGACAAAAGTCCTTTACCGACTTTGTCCCGTCCGGTCCCGATATATATATATATATAAACATAATATTTTTTTAATTTTAGCCTTAATTCTTTTTATTTTTAACCTATAATTGATTTCTAACCTTTAGAATTTAGTCTAAATCTCTAAAAAACTCAATGACAGCCCAAAATCCAAAAAAGAAAAATCAAATTCAGCCCAAAACAGTAAAAAAAAAGGCAAAAAAATGAAGAAAAAATGGGAAAAACCCGTCCCGAACCCCGTCCCATCCCATCCCACTCGGGATTTCCCCTCTATACGGGGCGGGACGGGACACAAAAAAAGTTCTCCCGTCCCAATCGGGACGGGATAGAAAATCCCATAACCCGTTCCGTCCCATGCACACCCCTAATCGGCAATGAAAATTATCTGCTGTTATTAGTTTGTTATCCTGTAAATATTTTGTTGGCTAATAACATGAGGCTTGGTGTGTATTCAAAGTTGGCTTTTTAGTAAGAAGATGATAAATAGTGCAAATGGTCGTTCCTTTACGTCAGGTGTGTCACATTTCCAGAATCACTTTTAGACAATTACATAGTATATTAAAAATTTGCTCTTGCTGGCTGTATGATCAAGTTCATTCTTCCTTTGGAAAAATTTAATATGAAGGTAAAGCATGAAACAAGTTTTTATGGCTGTGATCTATTATGTCTCTTTGATGTGCTAGAGTTCCCAGATTGATTTGGGATATCTTTCTTCAAAATGTGCTGTTTGTTGTGAGATGGTAATTCACTTTGTTATCAATTTGGCCATATCTACTGCTACAAACTAATATGTGGTTGGCACCCAGGTTTTTTATTCTGTCTAAACTGGTGTAAGATGCTCATTTCCTGATTTATTAGATAGGTATGAAATATTGGCATATTTATTGGATAGGTAGAACATTTGGGACTAATATTGACAATTCCTTACATGGTTAGGAATTCCAAGTTCAAGAGAACAGGGTTCTGTTGATGGTGCAGCGGCAGGTGATAATTTGAGCCGTCATCAAACCAGACTCCAAGCTGCTGCTGCTGCTGCTGCCATTTATGAAAAATCCTATGTTTATCCTTCTCCAAGCACACTAGTATGGTATGGACCTCTTAATAAGAGAATGTCTTGGGTTTATTGGTATATATCTCTCCTGCTATGGATTGCCCCTGTCATTCCTTTTTTGCTGTAGATTGTACTTTGTTGGCAGTAGCTAATGATGTATGTATGTCTTTAAGTTCTAGAAAGTGGGGGAGTAATACGCAAAATCTCTAGGAAAAAGTTGCTGGAGGGTTCAACTTGGCCAATTTATCACTAGACGTCCTGGCTGCCTTGAGAATCAGATTCAACAGAAAGCGGTAGCTTAACAAATACTTTCTCTGCAGGTCCCCTGGATATGCTGCAGTGCCTCAAATTCTAAGACCTTTAGCTGGCTCCCCTAGCTCAGAATTTAGTGGTGAACAAGCGCCAATCGAACAACCACAGCATTTTGCATTCTCGGGCGGACCTGGAAACTTGTCTATTTCTCAACTCCCCCCCTGTGTTTTTGTTCCTTTCCAGCTCTCTGGAGCTAATGTAAATCGTGGACTGAAGTTGAGTAGTGATGCAACTGTAGCAGGTTCCCAGGTAGACGCTCAGAAAAGATTTCTCGAACACGAGATTGGGGTACATTAAAATTCCTCATTCTAATTAAATCATATATTGCATTGTACTACTTCTCATTCTTATTTGTGATGATAATGTTTTTTACATTTCGTTATCGTTTTCACTTTTCAGTGATCCTCAATCTCTCTCTCTCTCACACACACAATCATTTTAGTGCATATAGCTCTTCCGTTATGTTTTTAAACTCTGAGGGCTCTATCTATGGTTATTGGTTTAGAAAATCTCTGTTTTTAATTGTAATGCTTGATGTGCACTCAAGCTGGACTCTGGAGAGATTTCCCAAATCGACTTCTTTGGGTGGTTTATAAAAATGTAAAGACTAAAGTTTAATCTTATCTGTTTCCAAGGTAATAGAATTAGTGAAGTGCTGCAGTTGCATACTCCTGTAGGTTTTTCCTTTTGATTGTCATTTCAGGCTGTAAGCTGAGTTTGCATTGCAACTGCATTATATGTGCTGTGAAATATTGAGACCGATTACTGTGGTAGGGGTGCTACAAATTTTCAGTATTAAAAAGGACTAGGTTCGCTCGATAAAAAATGAACTAGGTTCGGATTTTCTTGAATAGTGAATCTTCTTTCGTAGTATATTGTCTTTAAACATTTACGCTGATAAGAGAGTATGCACTTATTAACATTATATGTACAATTTTGTTCGTTAGGTTCTGCAAAATCATCTTCAACTTCTTCAGAAACCAAATGTGGAGGAAACCGCAAAAGCAGGTGCCAGCACATTTCCGGATGACAAAGGGAAGAGTGTTGCTTCATCTTCATTTGTTTCTGATTGTGGTCGTCATGGAGAAACCGAAGAAACGTAAACGTAAAACGTGTGCATTACAACCAGATATGTAACAACAATTGTCAGGAAATATACATTGAGGGGAAAAAACGGTAGTAGATAGTACTAGAACTATTGCATCCGATACAGCTTCTGTCGTGCATCTTTCTACAGAGTATCCAAGTCATGTTGTCATTTTTCACTCTTAATGTCCTTGCAAATTCATGTTCTCTTTTTTAGCATTAGTCTTTTTGGTCTCGTGTACAATCTGTGTTTGATGGTTATGGGGTATTAATAGTCTTTTTAACTTTTTTTAGATTATGTTTGGATCTTGGAATTAATAATGAAAAGAAAGAAAAATGTGAAGATTGTTTTTTTGTTGTTTGAAGTCCTTGCAATTTATAGAGAATGAATTTTATCTTACTATATTAACAATTTCCCTCCATTTTCTTATAAATCCACTTAACTATTTCTCGCATTTTACTGTCTTCCCCATTTTTAAGATTCAAACTTAGTTTTAATGTTACTCTAATTCGTAAAATAAAACTATATAGTAAAATGTTACAAGTTTGGGAAAATTGCAAGTGAAGCTTATATATACTCTCGTTGATTTTTGTTATTTCCTACCATGAAGTTATGTCATTAATGAGTTAAATCTCATCGTTTAGGGGTGTGCAGTCATCCTAAGAACTTGTTCCGTCTTGAACTGAGCAGGACGAGATAGATTTCTCACTCATCTTGGGATGAGATAAGGAAGGGATATGGTAAAATTGAAAAGAAATAAACAAAATGACATTGTTTTGGTGGCCAATTCACGAGGCAAAATGATGTTGTTTTTTCTTCTGAACGATTATAATTAAGATTTTGAACCTATTCAACAACATAACCTCATGGTTAGAATTGATAAAAACAAATTTTTAAGGTTAAAATGTAACAAATGCAAAATTGGAGGGTGTATTTCATAGTTTATCATACAACTTTTGTAGAGGCATATTAAAAAGACTTTGAAAGTTTCAATGAGTTGTTGACAAAGCTTTATGAAGATGGACAAGAAGTTCCTAAGAATATATGTATATAAGATTTATTGTTGAAATTTTTCTCTAATACTGGTTGATCTCACCATTAGATCACCCTTATATGAGCCCATAAAATGGTGACCAATGGTCCACACGAATGCTAATATTGGGTTGATATCGGATAATGACCTTTCTCGTTATGGGTTCGCGAAGATTTATAACTGGTCATTAAAAGCCCACAAGATTCACCGATCAGTGCAAGGCTATGATATCAACAAATCTCATTACATAAAATATCAATCGAATCTAATAAATCTAATTGGACTAGACATGCGGCACTATTCTGATTGTTAAAAGTACTAACTTGAAACGCCAAAGTGCATTTAACAAGCATCATATGCACTTTGCTCATGCATAGAGAGGGATGGATAGAAAGAACTTTAAGACAAGTACCACCATGGGTGAGTCGTTGCCAAATAACTTACGGTATCTAAGTCGGTGTTTGGAATATGAGAGAGCAAAACTATCAATAAAGATGAGTTGTACTTACTTTCAAAAGAATGAGAATGAGACATTTATAGGAAATAACTCTTACATCGTAAGGACATGATCTGATGCTCGTCACATGAGTTGGACATACTTTCAAAAGAATGACAATGAGGCATTTATAGAAAAAATCTCTTACATTAGCAATGACATGATGTGATGCTCCTAAATGAGTTTCACTTACTTTCAAAAGAATGAGAATGAGGCATTTATAGGGAGTATATTTTACATTGAAATAGATTTGTGGTGATGCTCGTCAAATGTATTAGACTTACTTTAAAAAGAATGAGAATGAGATATTTATAAGAAATATTTCTTACACAACAATGATTTGATGAGATACTCGTCAAATTAAGTATATCTGGTAACGTCTCGATTTTGTTTTTATTTTTGTTCACGAGATAAAAAATTTACCAAACACAAATCTACCAAATGCATATTCAAATCTTAATTTAGTTTGAAACCATTTCATACAAATTTTTCGTAAAAAAGCATAATGCCGAAGACACTTCTTAAATATTCACACCAAGCACGTTTTTTAAACAACATTCTCCTTACTTTTTTTTTCTATGAAACCTCGTTTTCACTCACCAACTAAACATATAATATAATCTGTTTATGAAACAAAATTCAAATTACAACCAAAAGAACCCTTTCGTAACTTCTTATTATATGATATGTTTTTTTTTTCAAAAACTAAAACAAAATTAAGCTTAATATATGTTAGAGTTTGTCTGATAAAGTTAAGCTTAATTATTAAAGTGATATACTAAATTTTGGATAATTTTGATTTTAATGAATGAATATAATAAGTCTTTGATGTGTAGGGACTTAAGTTTAATTTTTATTTTTATGATAAATGAAATTAAAAATACTAGAAAATAACATAAATGTTATCGTTATGGTTTTCATAAAATATAATTAAAAAAATTATTATATTTTCTCTAAATCATTCGTTGGAGAGTAAATAAATTTTAAAAAAGCAAAAAAAGAATAGATAGAAAATCCGGTACAAATCCGAAAACCCGATTCAAGCTTAGCGTCTTAAACCCTTCGATTTGAACGACTCTGCTTCATTTTCAAGCTGTCTTTCCTTTCCCTCTCACTATTTATGATTTTATATTATCTATAAAACACCCCTTCTTCTCTCTCTGTATCTCTCTTTCTCTCTCTAGAATCTGTCTCGCTCTTAGGGTTCGATACAGACAGTCCGTACACTCTTCCTTCTCTTACAAGGGTTTATCAGAGAGTGTGGTAGTTAGAGAGTTTGTTAGTGTGATTTCTCCACCCCTCAATCCCTCCCTGCCATGGCGGCCGAGAAGCTCAGGGATTTGAGTCAGCCGATCGACGTTCCTTTGCTCGACGCTACTGTTGCAGCCTTCTATGGCACTGGATCTAAGGAAGAGGTGTGTTATATCACTTATTATTTTGTTTTTTCTTCCCCGTTCCTGAGCGTAAATTTATTTCTCTGAATGGTATTTAGAGTCTGGGGTGTTAGGATTGAAACTTCGGCGAGTTGTATTAGTGTCTGGGTGTGTTGACATGTTGAGGCCATCGACATGGGTTTGCCTACATGGCGTTTGATTGTTAGAAAGAAGGATTTACCTCTTTTTCGTAAAACAACGATGGCAGTCTCCTAGTTACTTTATTCTGAAGAATCCAAAATTTCCACCAAGCTTTTACGTCCGTTTTACTGGCTTTCAAATGGAATGTGTGTCGTGCTTGATTCTATCTAATTCAATATAACTTGAAAAATTTAGTTTGGTTTCAGTTTGTGTCGCAATAGTTGTCTTTTATGTTGCATTTTTATAATGTCAGACTACACAGCCATGACTTTATTAATTACAATAGATTCGTGTTTGATTTACGTCTCCATGAATCCCATAGAAATATAACGGATGTAAAATGCTATTTGCTTCTTTTTCTTGCAATGTATAGTAAGTTTACATTGTAATTAAATTAACAATGAATCTGTCTTGCATCTCATGAAATGACTTACTGTGGATTAGGGGAAGAGGAAATACATATATAAATATATATATACATGTATTAACCTCTTGCTACATACTTCTATTTTCTGAGTGAATCTCCAAGCCTGTTTTGACCGGCAGGATCAATGTCTTTCTTTATGTCTTTCTCAGCAGTCAAACAAGGAATATGTGTCTATGTATTGATCTACAATTGACCTAAAAAATACCGATAAAAAAGTATTGATCTACAATCGAATAAATTCTCTGTCTATCAAAATTAAAGAACTCTCTCTAACCGACCAAAAAAAAAACTCTATATCTTGCGAGTGAAAAGCAAGTTGTGGTGTATCTTGAGAGGGTATTTGAAGTCTTATGATACTTATATAGGAACTGTTAAATTATTGTTTAATCGTTACCTGGAACATGGAGATAGTTTTTGGTACTTTTGCGTTTTGGGGTATGGTTTTATTGTTTCTAAATTCTCAAATATCAGAGGGTAGCTACTGCCTAGCCTATCGTTCTGATGTTTAGCACTATCTGTTTCAGCAGGCTGGGTACTTGTATTTTTAGTTTTACAAACATCTGATTGATCCTTTTCTGGTTCTATGACTATCAATAGTCAGTACATATCTTAACACTTTCCCAAAAAATGTGTGAACGCAGAGGACAGCAGCAGACCAAATTCTACGAGAATTACAGAACAACCCGGATATGTGGTTGCAAGTTGTGCACATTCTGCAAAATACAAAAAACTTAAACACAAAGTTTTTTGCTTTACAGGTCAGTTGTAGTATTCATCGGTATATACTTTTCACAGCCAATGTGACTTTGGGTGGATCTTTTATTAAAATATCATTCTTCTTGAACTTTCTTCTTTAATTAGTGTCCTATTTAAGATACGCAATGATTATGGTTAATTAAAGTATACACATTGCAACTGCTCGTTAATTGGATATTGGATTTATGCATGTCTACGACTCTACCTTAGTTTCAACTCGCACTTATCGTGACTTCTGATATATATGTAGTGATGTATATTTGTATGTGTGAACATATTGTGTACTTCAAATTTCCATAGTAATACTAATATAGTCGAACATGCTATTAATAAATTTCTCAATACACACCAAACCATGTGTTGTTTAAGCTGGCTGGAAGTACATTAGGCTTGTTCATTAGCAGCTCTGCGTAAATCTGGTGATTTTTTTGCAATTGTTACAATCTGTGACGACAGTATCTCAACTAACGTTATCTATCATTGTTATGTGAAATATCTCAAGAAAAAATGTCTTTTTTCCACCGCTTTGAAAGAAATAAAATGACTATTTTCTTGATCAGTAAGCAGTACATTGATCCTAGTTCCATACAGTCCTGCAACAAGACCTAGTATTTGGTTGAGCTGTCAACATCTTTAAGTTTCTTCACCATATAGTTCTGTGTGCTTCTTGAGATCAACGAAGTTGATTGATCAACACCTGATTATGGCAGGCATAATGTTGTTGAAATTTATGTTTGTCAAAGCGGGATTACAGAACAATTGAATAGGATTTTTGGATTTGAGGGATATTTCGAGATATGGAAAGAGATGTTCCAAATCGGGCTATTGTTGGATCTTTCCTTTTATCATGTTAGTGTAATTTTTCTTATATAAAAAAATGACTGATCTTGATTTTGAAGTTCTTATGTCATTTTTTATCTACAGGTCCTTGAAGGTGTTATTAAGTATAGATGGAATGCCTTGCCTGTTGAACAGCGAGATGGAATGAAAAATTACATATCTGATGTCATAGTGCAGGTAGGAGTTAAGTTGTAACTTAGTCTTATCCTAACTTCTAATCCATTGCGTTTTAATCGAAATTTGTTAGTTGCTGTGTAATTTTCTTTGACAGTGGTTTTATTGCCAATTTTTATTGAAAAGCAGTACATATACTTACCTTTTGTTTCTCATGTGAAGCTTTCGAGCAATGAGAGCTCTTTCCGGTTGGAAAGATTGTATGTCAACAAACTCAACATTATATTGGTTCAGGTACTTTCTGGTTCAGATCACAAAGACTCTAGCATTGCTTCTTCTTCTTCTCTCTCACTCTATTTTTATGAGAAGATCATCTTCATTTCTGTGCTTAATTTATCACAATTTTGGGTTGCTAGAGGTCCAAAGATGGTTGTGAATTTTGTTTCAAGCTCACAGAAGAAGGGAAAGAGGGTTAAACACGAGGGAGGTGGGGGGGGGGGGGGGGGGGGGAGTAAATAGAATTTAGGGTTTTGATAGATATTTTGTTATGTGATAAGGACATCTTATTACGGCATCTTAATCTTTTTTATATCTCAATTAGGGTTATGTTGCTTATGATCGAATCTGGTGCCCATTTTCTTATCAATCAGAAGAAATGATTTAGTTTGATGCTCATTGAGTTTGTTGAGTTATAGATTTAGTTATATTGATTGACTCATCATTCCACTTTGACCAATAGAAAAGGACTTATCAATTTTGTCAGCTATTATTTCATTGTTTTATTTTTTATTTTATGGTATTGAATTTGATCAAGGTTTTGTTTACCAAATTTGGAATTCTAGTAGTTAGGAAATCAGTGCTACAACTACACCTCTGCTTTGGGGTGGTATCTTTGGTGTTTGCGGAATCGTCTCTCCAAAATTTTGTTGATAGATGACTACTTGCATGAAGAGCTGCTATAGAAATTGTGCATGTCTACTTTTGATTTGTGTGTGTTTTAAGATTATTTTATTTGGATCAATAGCATGACATATACTTGAACATTGTTCTTTCTTTTAATTGACTTGTATGTTCCCAGATTTTGAAGCACGAATGGCCATCGAGATGGCGAAGCTTCATTCCTGATCTTGTTTCTGCAGCCAAAACAAGTGAAACGATTTGTGAGAATTGCATGGCTATTTTGAAAGTAAGGCAATGTCTCCATTCATTTTTGTCATATTTTACTTACTTTTATTTGTTTCTGTTGTGTGGGCTGATCAAATTTCTGTCAGCTTTTAAGTGAAGAAGTTTTTGATTTTTCAAGAGGGGAGATGACTCAACAGAAGATCAAAGAGCTTAAACAATCTTTGAACAGGTACTTTTTTCATATCTATTAATAGCCCAAATGGAGGCCTTACTTTTTGTTAAGTTCATCTCTTCTCAAGTATTGCACCTTCGTTATATTTCTGTGAAGCTTTATGCTGTTCTGAAGAGTACAAGACTAAGGTGGGTTTCAGCATTTATTTGATTTGTTTCATTGTGATGTATCAAATTTGCAACTGTAGGAAGTTGAGTTTGTCAGTTACTGTGGAGATTTCATAAATCTAGAGCGACTCAATATGTACTGTTTTATCTTAGAATTCTTCAGCAGCAGCAAATTAAACAAGTGTTATTAGAAAATGCAAATTTCCTTGTTCTGGGTCTCTTCTCCTAATTCTTGGTCTTCTTTCCCTTTCTCTGGCATCTGGAAAGTAGGGGTTCCCAGGAAAGTAAAATTTTCTTTGGTCATTGGCTCATCGTAAGAACGGCTGATACGGTTTAAAAAAGAAACCCTTGTATGTGTTTGTTAACCTCCCATTGTGTAATGTGCGGTTGTGCTAATGAGGATATGGACCATTTGTTCCTTCACTGCTGTTTTGCTTTTAAAGTGTGGCACACATTTTTGGAAGCCTCTCACATCAGTTGGGGCTTTCCTGGATATGTTGAAGCTCTTTTCCACGCTGTGAAGCTCTACTGGAATGATTCTAAGAAGATAAAAAGTGGTCTACGGCTCTTTTGGCTACTCTTTGGTTTATTTGGAAGGAACATGATATGCGCTTTTTTGAGGGTATTTCCGAGGATGTTGAGACCATGTGGTCTAAAGTTAATTTCATGATTTCACTTTGGGTGTCTATTACAAAATATTTTTAGGATGATTCCTATGTTCCTGATTTCTTCAGATCAGTCTGCTATTTGTTCAGATTTGTCAGATTGATTTACGTTTTGTCTTGGTCGGATTGTGCTTGTCCACCAATTTTTTTACATCTTTTCTTTCTCAATCAATTTTCTCGTTTCTTATAAAAAACCAGTGATGAAAAACAGGTTCCTTGTTTCGAATTGTTAGCATGAAAATTAACTATTCATCTATAGTGCAACATTCTGGTTTTCATTATGGGATGCAACTATCCTATAAAAAATCTTTACGGTAATTCCAGTTTCTTTAAAAAAAGGAAAAAATTATTGATGCAAATATGATTTGTAAAGGAGAGTGGCACACCATTTATGTGGCTCCATTTCGTGTTTCGCCTTTGAACCTTCATTTCATAGTTTGTAGAGAAACTTTTTAGTTAATCGTTGTTCATCTGTTATGTTTGTGTTTCATTACAACTTATTCTAAATCATTTGCTACCAAATTATTTATTTTCATAGCAATGGATGGAGTTCTGTTTTCCTGTGGAGATATTGTCCTAATTTGTCTTTTCCATATGCACTTAACTGATTTTTTATTCCTTTACAGTGAATTTCAGCTCATCCATGAGTTGTGTTTATACGTACTATCAGCATCTCAAAGGACTGAACTTATTCGTGCAACATTGTCCACGTTGCATGCTTTCCTTTCGTGGATTCCTTTAGGATATATATTTGAGTCCCCTTTAGTAAGTTCTAGATAGATGGTTCATATTTATGTTTATTACCTCACAGAAGAACTGATTGTATTAACACCTATTTTTCATTGGTATTTTTGTAGCTCGAAACACTGCTAAAGTGTTTTCCTGTCCCATCATATCGCAATCTCACCCTTCAGTGTCTTACAGAGGTGCATTTCTGTTTGCTTTACTTGGAAAATAAAAATCATGGTTCTCAAGGCGAAGAGCTTTGGAACTAGGGAGCTACCCCGGAGCTCCTATTCTTTGACAAGTGTAGCTATTGGAAAATCGTCTTCGTTTAATGTTAATGCAACTATAAATCCTTTTCTTCTTACCATTTGATGTTAATTGTATAATTTTGTGCTTAGGTGGCTTCTCTTAACTTTGGGGACTTCTACAACATGCAGTATGTTAAAATGTATAGCATATTCATGGCCCAGTTACAGGTCTGAATATTCATTTGATTGTTTTTAAAGGCTCATGATATTAGAGTATCCCAAGATTACTTGCGTCTATACCTTTTTAACTTTTTTTTGAATCGTACTATCATTTCATAATCTCATTTTTAATATTTTTTTTTGACAAATCTTCTTTCTTGTCAGACTATTCTCCCATCTAGTGCAAAGATCCCAGAGGCTTATGCACATGGGTCTAGTGAAGAACAGGTGGTGATTCAGTTATTCCTAAATTCAATCCTGGTTCATTATTTTAATGCTACTGACTTTCAATATTTTGCTCTCACCAGGCATTTATTCAGAACTTGGCCTTATTTTTCACGTCCTTTTACAAGGCAAGTTTCCTTTTTCATTGCATGAGAATAACTTATGATTTATGAGCTCTTCTTTCCCTGTATATTGCCATCGATAATTCTAAGGTTTTGATAGCAGTTGATAAATGATTGCTTCCCAATTTGTGGCGTGGTTGAACTTTTAAGTATGGGAAACTTGGCTGGAAATGTTTCTGATCTGACAAACTGCAAGTAGTTTGTCCTCTGTCAAATGGAAAAAGGTGTACTGATACTTTATGTTATCTAAAAGGGACTTCTATGGTAGCGGTGGGTACCGGTACGAGTACCAGGGGTCAATTGACCCATGGATCACCTCAAATGGGGCCCACAAGGGGCGATCCAATGGTCAGTTGACCCCGGTACCATAGACTTTTCCTATTTTAAACTATCAGAGGAACACATCATGTTTGAAAATTCTTGGGGATGCGGTAGTCTGAACTAAGTAGCCTATTAAGAAAGGTTTTCAACGTTGTTGCAATTCAAGTACTAAGCAATGTACTTGATATAGTTTGGGAACGGTGAATTTAAAGATGTAAATTATGTTCCTCAGCTTTTTTCCATTCCATAGTTATGGAGTGCATCAAAGTAGCTGATTATGTATGGGTACTGAAATAACCAGTATTAGTGCTCAGTATGGGAATTTAGTGTCATATATTTTAATATTTTATTTCATTTTTTCTATTAGAAGTTTTAAATCTTTACTGATTAGGTATAACTCATATAAGAAAATAAGATATTAGAATGTAGTAGGATCGTAAATTCCCTCATTGAACCATATATTCCTAATAGTTATTTTATTCCAATTCTTTATTAGTAATCCTCAGAGCTTGTACAGGTAGGGATGTTGGTAACTACATTTATAGTGGTGCTTACTGAGTGTATTAGTTGATCGGAAACAGATACTTTCTAAAGTATTTGTGTCTTAATCTACACGACTTAATCCAAACTCTATTACAATTGAGTTTCATGTACACCATGTAGGCATGTTTATATAATTTGTGTTCCCCCCATGCTTCCATATTGATTCCTGTTTGTACCAGAAATATTTGTTGCCCATACTTTTAAACTTTGGTAACTTCTTCTAATGCAGTCTCATATTCGAGTGCTCGAATCCACTCAGGAGAATATAGCTGCATTGCTAATGGGTCTTGAATATTTAATAAATATTTCATACGTGGATGACACTGAGGTTTTTAAGGTAACACAACTTTTTTCTTTCACATTAACACACATCAGGTCCACACTTCACTCACAAAAGTAAATACAGTTCGCATTTTTATTTGTGGACAAATCTGTACTTGGCTATGCATTGAACAGGTGTGCTTGGATTATTGGAATTCCTTGGTTTTGGAACTTTTTGAGGCACACCATAATATGGATAATCCTGCAGTGACTGCAAGTATGATGGGGTTGCAGGTACTTTTATGGTGTTCAAGTTTTTTTTTTTATATTTGATAAGTGTTAAAGAACTTTTTACGGTGTTCTATTCTTCGTTATTGTAAAAAGATGAAAAATATAATGATTTTTTTTCCTGTTTATTTTCTGTTTCTTATGTTTATAGAGTACCCTTGTTTTTGTGTAATATGCAGGAGAGATTGTATTTGGTTGCCAATGCAGGATTGTTTATACTAAAAAAATAAGTGGATCTAAAATAAAGAGAGTTTTTATAAGAAAAACTGTCATGTTATGTCTTATTTCTGAATCATATTTGAAGTGTCCTTTTTTGTTGGTTGTGTTGACTTCAAAGTTTTTTGTAATTTGCCATCTTTCTCGTTTTTCTTGTGTCATTATGCTCTTGCATCATCATGGTTTCCGGGAATATTATTTTCCTTTTCACGTAAGAAGTTGGAAACATGTTTCGTTGTAATTTCTTATGTATTCTGTAATTTTGTAAGGCTACTTCTTGTTCTCTCTTTTTTTTATACTTCTCTTATGTTATTAGTATACTTTGTTTCCTATGTAAAAGACAGTTGTTACAACTGCATTAATGTATAGATTTGCTATTTTGCCTGTTCTCAGATCTTTTGCAAGTTTCAAATTGTATTTATTTTCCTTTTTGGCATGT
This sequence comes from Datisca glomerata, assembly GCA_003255025.1. NCBI lineage: Eukaryota > Viridiplantae > Streptophyta > Magnoliopsida > Cucurbitales > Datiscaceae > Datisca > Datisca glomerata. The sequence goes on from QANY01008646.1 coordinate 429,602, forward strand.
ATTTCTCACATTGATTTTGTATGGTGACAATTCTTATGTTTGCTTTTGATTCTAGATGCCAATGCTTCCTGGTATGGTTGATGGCCTTGGTTCGCAAGTTTTGCAGAGGCGGCAACTTTATGCTGTTCCTATGTCAAAGTTGAGAATGCTTATGATTTGTCGTATGGCAAAACCTGAAGAGGTTCTCATAGTTGAGGATGAGAATGGTAATATTGTCAGAGAAACCATGAAAGATAATGACGTTCTTGTTCAGTATAAGGTAGCCATTCTGAAATGGGGTATTATGATCCTCTTTTACTGCTCTAACTAAAGAATCCTTTTTTATTGGGGGGAAGGGGTAATAAAACTTACTGGTTGTTTCAAATTTTTTTTGACTTGAAAGTTATAATTACCTTCCTTTCAAAGTAATTGTGTAATGTTTTTAGTTTTGACCAACTTACATGGTGTTATTATTTACGTTTGTTCAATGAACTTTTTCCTTGCACTCCATGTCGTTGGTTAATTAATTATTCACTATTGCAGAGCATGAGAGAGACGCTAATTTATTTGTCGCACCTTGATCATGAGGACACTGAAAAGCAGGTAACCATTCCATTGGGCTCTTCAGCTATTAATGGAGTATTGAGTGAACTATGTTGGATATTACATGTTTGCATCTAAGTTGGTCGTAGTTGCCATAAGCTATTAATTGTCAAATAAACATGGGATGCCTTCAAATTATTTTAAGGATTACAATTTTTACCATAAAGATTTAGAAACCTAATTTAGTTACTACTGTGTGAATGCAGATTATGCTTTTACCAATAAGTTTGAAAAAGAGGAAGGGTGGGATAGATCTTATATATGCCCCTGAACAATTTACAAATAGTTTCTTGGATGATCCCATCTCATAGAAAAGATCATATCTTCAGTTGCTGTCCAGTTTTTTACTGTTCTATCTTATGTTTCCTAATAGTTTCTTCTTGTTGTTTTATTTATAAATTAATCCAAGTTTGCTCTTACTTTTGTCAGTGTCTAGCCCTTAGAGCTGTATCTTTCGTTAGGGTTTTTGTGTAAGTAATACATTTTTATGTTTACTGTAAAAGAAAAAAGTAAACTTATCCATGCCAGTTAGATTACTATCAAGGATTATGGCCTGCTTTGGTTGGCCTGCATCCCCCTTTTGGTTTATTTTGATTGAACGGACCCTGGAGTCTTTGTGGGTATTGAAAAGGGCTTTCAGGTTTAGAGGCAATTTGTTTTGTTTGTGACTTTTTTCTTTCAAAGAATGGGTTCACTGTTCTGGTCATTACATCTTCTATTTTTTTAAAACCAAGGAACAGTCTTTTTATGTTCGTTCTTTCCCTTTTTGAATAGATACGGGCTTTCTACTATCCTTGAAAGGTATTTAAGATACATGCAGTCATTCTATTTATCGATGAAGAAGAAGTATCTCAGGACTATAGTTGGAAAGTATGTGGATTGAGAGAGCTGTCAAGATCTGCTTCTTTTGATCAACTGTAGTCTCTCTTAACTAAATGTGTTATGTAAAATCTAAAAAGTTGAACAGAAAATGGTATCATGTTCAAGTGCCATAACAAACTTGTGTAAAGTGTAATATGAATACTGGGTCTTAGTTTACTGATGGTTCTGTTGTAATTTACCATCAGTGACCATTGACCAATATCTGTTTCACATTTTCGTATTAATGCAGATGCTGAAGAAGTTAAGTAGACAACTTAGTGGTGAAGAGTGGACGTGGAACAACTTGAACACGCTATGTTGGGCAATAGGATCTATTTCTGGTTCCATGCTGGAAGATCAGGTAGGTTGTATGACTAGAAAGGTTTAGGGGGAAGAAGGATCTACACAGTTTCATGGATTTTCTTCTCTAGACTTTGTTGTTTTGTCTCTACTGGATTCATGCTGACCACTTCTATTTTTGGATTTTGTCAGGAAAACAGATTTTTGGTGATGGTCATACGTGATTTGTTGAACTTATGTGAAATCACTAAAGGAAAAGATAACAAAGCTGTTATTGCAAGTAACATTATGTAAGGACTATTATCTAAAGCTTATGAACTTCTTAGTTTGCATTCAGCATGATTTGACATGATTTGTAGAATTATAAGTGGAGCCTACAAATCCCGCATTAATAATGGTATTTGTAATGGTGCCACTATTATCTGTTCTGAATGACCTTGTATATGGTTCTGTTGGCAGGTATGTCGTTGGACAATATCCCAGATTTTTAAGAGCTCACTGGAAATTCTTGAAAACTGTAGTCAACAAGCTGTTTGAATTCATGCACGAAACACATCCAGGAGTTCAGGTACCTTTTCACTGTATTTTAGATAGGTTTCAGGAAATCAGGAAATGTCAAATATATCATAAAAGCACTGCACACATGCGTATGGTTAAGTTTCTCTTTTTTGTTTTGACTACATGTAACACCCAATTTTTTGACATACAACTGCCAAGTCAGTTGTTTGGAGATGTTATTTTCATTCTTTAACCGGAACTCATGCTAAACAGCATATTATGTTTCAAATATTTCAGGATATGGCTTGTGATACATTTTTAAAAATTGTTCAGAAGTGCAAGCGAAAGTTTGTGATTGTGCAGGTGACAGTTGCTTGAAATTTTAGTCTTTATATTTTTGTTGTAATTTGCAGGATCTTTTTTCTCTGTTTTTATTGGACTTGTATGTTCTTTTGATTTTTCCTATTCTTTTGGTTTTGATGACAGTTTGTTTAAATAATTGTAGGTTGGAGAAAACGAACCATTTGTTTCTGAACTACTCACAGGCCTTGCGACGACAGTGACAGATCTTGAGCCTCACCAAATTCATACTTTTTATGAATCAGTAGGTTTAAAAAAGGTTTATGTTGAATTCTGTTTGCAGTGTACAATTTATAGCTTAGTAAGCGTGTTTTTTTCACTTTTTGCAGGTAGGTCATATGATTCAAGCAGAATCTGATCCCCAAAAAAGGGATGAATACCTACAGAGGTTAATGGAGCTTCCAAATCAGGTTTTGTGCCCCGCACCCACCAACGCTAGTAGGAAGTAGATTTTTGAGAAATTTAGTTCTTTAATTGCTCAGTATGGTTGGAATTGAGTTTTGATTATTGCTTGAGGCATGTGTTCCTTTATGCAGAGATGGGCTGAAATTATAGGCCAGGCACGTCAAAGTGTGGATTACCTGAAAGATCAAGATGTTATCAGAATAGTGCTTAATATATTGCAGGTATAGGTTAGCTGAGACTTCTGACTTTTTATGTGTATTACTGTAATCACTCTTTTATCTGCCTCTGCATTTTCTTTAAAACTATCTGGTTGTACATGTACTTTTCTTTTCATGACATGGTGGTTTCAGTATGTCAATCTCTTTCTGAGGCACTTTACATGTTTACAGCATATGTCCCAATTGGTTATTCACACCTGTTTAACCCCATTGCTGTTTCAAAAAAAAACCCGTTGTGGGGTATGTTATGCAAAGCTACCTTAATACGTATTATTTTATGGGAGACAAGATTTTATTAAAAAGTAATAGATTACGAGAACGGATTTTGGAGGAAGAGAGATCCACCAAAACCAGAAAATCAATAAAAAAACCGAACAATCAAATTACGAACATAAAGATTCCAATTAACAAAAAGAAGACCCAGGGATGTCCTTTGAATGAATGTCTTGACATAGAATAGGTCATCTAAGTCAAAACTTTAGTATCCCAACCATCAGTACGAAGGCCATAATCGCTTTTGATAAGCGAAACCCTCAAAACATCATTTTCCAAAGGAGATGTCCATAACCATTTCCCTAGAAGGTCTCTCTCTATTCATAGTCAATAAATTACCAAGACCCAACCCACCAAGATCCTTGCTTTTAGTAACCTTAACCCATCTAACTTAATGATCTCTTTTCCTTCCTTAACAGTCTCCCACAAAAGTCTCTTATCAATCTCTCTAAAATATTAGCTACCTTCAAGGGTAATTAAAAGTAGACAAATAATGAGTAGGGAATAGGGACACTTCTCAAAACAGCTAGAACCAAAGTTAATCTACCTCCTCTAGAAAAAATTCTCAACAATATATACTTTTTCTAGCCATCCGATATATCCTTACCTTCTCAACAACCGAATTGGTCGATGCTGTTTGCTTCTTAGTTTACTTTCTGGCTCTTTCTAACCTATTTCTTGGTGTTTGGTGGATTTCTGGGCAACGTTGTCCTTTTGAGTTCTCTTGTACTTACTTTATGTCGAGACTTTTTTGTTAGTTTCGGGTTGAAAATATATCAGTGCTTACTGAGGATTCAAGTGATTTATGTAAGTCGTTCCTTTGCAGACCAATACAAGTGTGGCTAGCGCCCTTGGAACATATTTCTTACCCCAGATTTCTTTGATATTTTTGGACATGCTTAATGTTTACAGGTATCTTTTCCAAGTTTAGCTCCTTTCATATGTGCTTGAGCTGTAAGATATTGAAATGTATTGTTATCTTTTGATACAGTGATCTTAGATGTTTGTGCTTTTATAATTCTTCCTGCAGAATGTACAGTGAGCTTGTATCAAATAGTATTGCCGAAGGAGGACCCTTTGCATCTAAAACATCATATGTCAAGCTTCTACGGTATATTCAAGGGCAATCTTGTTCAATTGTCTTATGATATGAGGAACTTTTGTTAAATATCTCACTGAAACAGATCGGTTAAGAGGGAGACTCTTAAGCTTATAGAGACATTCTTGGACAAGGCCGAAGATCAGCCACAAATCGGAAAGCAGTTTGTGCCACCAATGATGGATCCTGTTCTAGGCGACTATGCAAGGAATCTTCCTGATGCCCGAGAATCAGAAGTTCTATCTCTTTTTGCTACAATAATCAATAAGTATGATCTCTGTATCAATTATGTTCATTCAGTCTTGTCTTCCCTTCTGTAAATAGTGAGTAGCATAACGGAAACTTGGGTTGAACAACTTAAAACATTTTAATTATAGCTCAATTAAACCATATAAAGTATTTTCTCATATTCCTTGTTGACTATGCTATGAATTGGTGATCTGTTGAAGTCCTCGAACCAGTCTCTAATTGGCGTTTGAGTTTAGGAATCACAGGAGTTGTAGATTTGGGTTGTAGTGTATCTATGTTGTTTTTGTGATTGTGTTCAACTATAGATTTTCTTTTATGTTGAAAATCTTATAAAAGCTACCCGCCGTCAATGCCAATGGATGATAAATAGTACTATAAACTCATGGAATAAAATCATTATTGATATGCATGGATGTTATCTTGGAATAAAATCATTATTGATAGTGTTCTATAGAGGTTTGCAGTGGAGGATTTTCTTTAGGTAGTTTGGTTGGAATGAAATTAAAGAATTTGTGAAGAAAAGTTTGTGCTTTTGTGGATTTTGATACAGTTTGGAGTTGTTTTTTCTCGCGTCATTGGGGTTTCCAAGTCAAGTGCTTTCAAGAATGATTCATTGTTTTATGATTTTGAGAAGTTGGAAAAATGAATGTTTATACTTGATTTTATACTTTTTTGTTATATCGTAAGGGTTTCTTGTTCTTGATTCTTGTGATTTATTTATTTTATTCATGATCGATGTCGTATTCACAAGATCCCCGAGTAGGGGTTAAAACAGCACTAAGAGTTGCCATCCAGGCTTTTTCAGAAATAAAACCGAAGTAGAAACATCCGTGATATAATAGTTATATATATTATCAGTTTGAAGAGACAACCTCTAACACGCATCTTGAAACTCAGTAGGAAAAAGACGTCGCAATTATAAGATTTACCAAATACCAAATGAGCTGAAACTATAAACTAATTACTTTTTATTCCTTAAAAAGATAGCCAATCAAGCTTTATTTTTGCTGAAATACTCTGATATTTTCTCTGCATCTTTCTTCGCTGAACCTACTTTCTATATGAAATGTAAGATTTTGCCAAGAAATATTAAATTTTTAATTCTTTTTTATGTCAATAAGATTTGTAATGTAACTTTGACTATAAAAATAGTAAGTATTATCCTAGTCTGAGGTGTTTAATAAGATATCGATTTTCTCATGACTTGAAGTTTATTTATTTGTACATTTTTGTTTATAAAGGTACAAGAGTGCAATGATTGATGATGTACCTCGCGTATTTGAAGCTGTCTTTCAATGCACATTGGAGGTGAGTATCTCGGCTGTTATATTGGGGGTGCTAAGTTTGCTCTATGTTTTGGATAACACGATTAGTTGTCAACAACTGGAAATGTCTCTGGAGCTAGATTTTGGTGGTCAGGAAGAGTTACAATTTTCTAGCTAAGCTATTTTGGTTGCCTTGTGCATAAAACATTCCATGGATTCAAGGAAAAGCATGTAATATTAAGTGTTAGTTCGGATTCCTAACTTTTTCTCCAAACAGATGATTACTAAAAATTTTGAAGACTACCCAGAGCATCGGCTGAAGTTCTTTTCATTACTTCGTGCTATTGCAACCCACTGTTTCCCTGCTTTGGTCCTGTTGTCAAGTCAGGTTTATTTCCAAAATTCTTCTCTTATTGGTATTTGTGTTGTATTCTTGGCTTTTGCATTATGATGAATTTGTGCTTGCATTTTTTGTTAATATTATTACATTTTCAATTTTGATGAATATTATCAACTGTATTCCACTCTTTGATTCTCCGTTGTTGCCTACATGGGTGGTGGCTCTAATCAGCAATTAAAACTGGTAATGGATTCAATTATATGGGCATTTCGGCATACTGAAAGGAATATCGCTGAGACCGGACTCAACTTGCTATTAGAGATGCTGAAGAACTTTCAGGTTTGTCTTTTGGTGTAATTTTGAATTTGACACTGCCACTTTGTACATAATTATTGCAGTGTTACTTTGTCAGTGAATGGGTTCTTACTTTGACACTGCTACTTTGTACAGAATTATTGCAGTGTTACTTTCTCAGTGAATGGATTCTTACTAGTTTGTGTGAGTTGTCAGGTCTCTGAATTCTGTAATCAATTCTACCGTTCATACTTCTTGACAATTGAACAAGAAATATTTGCTGTCTTGACGGACACATTTCATAAGCCTGGATTCAAGTTGCATGTCCTAGTCCTCCAACACTTGTTTTGCCTGGTAATGTGCTACATTTTGCCTTCCTGTAGTGCCTTTGTGTATACAAGAGTAGCAACACGCTTAGTGACGCAGTGACATATTTCAGGTGGAATCTGGAGTGTTAACGGAGCCTTTGTGGGATGTTGCATCTGTTCCATATCCATATCCAAATAATTCGGTCTTTGTTCGGGAGTATACGATTAAACTGTTGAGTTCATCATTCCCCAACATGACTGCAGCGGAGGTATGTTACTTCACCTAGTCTTCCCTCTTTCCGGAATTTCAAGAAACTTGTGAATGGGCTTAATGACGTAGTGACATATTTCAGGTCACTCAATTTGTGAATGGGCTACTTGACTCTAGAAATGACCTCACTGTATTTAAGAATCATATTCGAGATTTTCTAGTGCAGTCAAAAGAATTTTCAGCTCAGGTAATAAATACTACGTCTTAAAGAAACTTGAAACCTCATAGTGATGTATTAGTATCTTCCTTTGTTATTTTCTGTCTTCTCCGTAATGTTTTAAACAATTGCACATTGCAATTGTTTATTCGTGTTTTTCAAACTAAATTTCTATTTTTGATCTTTCTCGGGGAAGTAATTTTAAGCTATGGATTTATAACTATTGAGAGCTTAGTAACCATCAGTGCTTTGAAAGTTTAATCTTGGGTTCTTTTAATAATCTCTCCTATGAAAGCATTTGATTTTTCCTCTTATAATTACTCAAATCTGTGTACAGGATAACAAAGATCTTTATGCTGAAGAGGCTGCTGCTCAGAGAGAAAGAGAGAGACAACGAATGCTTTCTATTCCAGGGCTCATTGCCCCCAATGAGTTGCAAGATGAGATGGTGGATTCGTAAAGGTGGCTAATTTTCATATAAAAGTTTTTCATATTGACTTTGACAGGGTTAAAAAAGGCATATGTGATTTATGTCCAGAAATCGTGCGTCTGAGCAGACATAGCAGCAGTTCATCTCAGTTTCGTTTTCAAGCTGTTCTCTTCAGATTTTTTTTTTCTTTAATTGGAATTCATGAAGGAGCCAGCCCACCGCGGCACATAGTTTGGCTGAGGATGGATTGGCGGTACCTCTTTTTGGTAAATGTAGAGTATTGAAGTACTGATGTAGGGGATAATATGGTAGTATCTTGTAATCTGGATTTATAGGATCCAGATTATTATTGGTTTTAAGCTAGGGGAATAGGTTGCACACTTTTTCTTGTTTTTGGAATTATTACTCATTTTGGTCTATTGATGATTTATCATTACTAGGGTGTAATGTATTACTAACCTTTGATTGAGTTGTGCAGAAATTCCTTCCTTTTTCCCTTCTTTTATAGGATTATGTCTGATTTTCAGGATTAATTTTACCCCTAAACGATTGTTAAAAAGACTTGTGTACTGTTATATTAAATATATATGTTTTACTTGTTGACTTCGCCTCGTGTCTTTTCCATTTCTTCATCTAGTTTGCAAAACTTTTGTGTTGGTAACTACCAAGAGATTTATGTGAATTGTAATCCGAGTAAATCTGAGTTCGTAAATGATATCTACTTTTGTGCATTAATGTTTTTATCTTAAAATATATTGTTGTAATTGCAAAACTTTGGGTCTTTCTTGTATAGTTTTAGTATATCTTTGAATTTATAAGGAAATTGAAAGATGATACAGAAATTTATTCATGCTTAATATTAAAATTACTCGTTTTATTTTCAATTATGAAAGCTTAAAAATTAATATCTTTTAAAATTTAAACTAGACTTCACCTATATCTTAAAATATCTTGATTAGTTTATGTTTCCGTTAAAAAAAATGATTGAGTCAGATTGGTTATATGATTGTATTGTCTTTTCTAAATTAATTAATTTTTAATAGAATAATATTTTAAAAATCTTGATTAGTTTATGTTTCGGTTAAACAAAATGATTGAGTCAGGTTAAAAAAAATGATTGTCAGATTAGTTATATGATTGTATTGTCTTTTCTAAATTAATTGATTTTTAATAGAATAATTATTTTTTTTGTAATTTTTCAAACTAAAGTGTCTTTGAGTCATTTAGGTAAATTATAAAGGTGGTTAAAGAAATTTTTCCTTCAAGTTTTTGTCAAGAAAGGGGATTACAAGGTAATTAGATTCCAGAGTAAGACGTTAGAAGTATTATATATGATCACTTGAGTTGAGAGGAGGCCTCGTCAATTTCCAATGAAATGAAACAAAGAAATATATCATAACTTCATTTTACAATATTTTGTGGAGAATTACATACACATAGATTCATGTTTTCTAATTCTAGACCAAACATTGGACAAGAAAACAAACCCCCAAAATAGGACAAAAAAGAAAAAAGCAAACCTCCTCCTAGCTGTTTCGATTCTATGCATATTTTTGTTTTCTTCACAATACGAATCTTAACTCAAACTTCCTTAGGCCTTGATACAATCTCTACCAAAGATTTAAAATTCTGAGTAGAGCTTCCTTTTGGTCCAACTGCCTTTTCTGCAAGTCCTTTTAATACTTTGATTTTCTCTCTCATTTTCTTCCCCCTTTCTTGAAACAAAATTGAGTCCAAACTGTTCATTATCCCACTTTTTGTGAAAACCCCACCTTCAACTTTCAAACCAACTTTCCACACATCCTCCACCATCCTTCCATTCAGCCTCTGATCCCCAAAAAATGGCCTACAAATCATGGGCACCTCTCCGATCACACTTTCTAGTAGTGAATTCCATCCACAATGTGTAATAAACACTCCAACTGCTTCATGTGCTAATACGTCTAATTGAGGAGCCCAGTTTACCAAAACTCCGTTACTTTTTGTATTTTCAAGGAACCCATTTGGCAAATTTGCCTTCAAATTTTCTCTTAGTGACCAAATGAATGGTACTTCACTTGCTTCGAAGGCCTCAGCTAGTGATATAAGCTCATGGGGTGGCGGTACTGTGACTGAACCAAAGCTAACATATGCTACTGACCCAACCTTTTGCTTGTTGAGCCATGATATGCAACCGCCTTCGTCAGCGGCTGGAGATGGCGGCAGCGGTGGTGCTAGGCTTAAGGGTCCAATATTTAAGAAATTTTGGAATTTGAACTTCAAATCATTTACCATAATAGGGTCTAATTCTTCAAAGGAGTTGACGAAAACTGCTTTAGCCAGAGATAGCTTTTGGCCCATTTGATGTAGCATTCGCGCAAATATTGAATTCAAGTTCCCAAAAATGACTCCTTCTGGCAAGTCAGATATGTGCATTTGAGACATTCCAGGGATGAAGTTGAGGGTTTCAATTTCTTGGCCTCCTTCAATACCTGATTTTATATCAGGAATTATGAAGTAGATTAAAGTTAAGTCCAGATAAGCTAAACTATTAGTTGATAGCCTCCAAAGCCAGGAATTTATTTATTTTTAAAACAATCGAGTTACTCGATAAATTTGCCAAACTAAAAAAAAATCTGTTATTAAAATTGTAATACAAAGACCAGACAGAGTAAATGGTCCTATTCATAAAACTGAATAATGATAGGTAACAGATCAAGCTTAATTATTTACTTAATTTATATATTTTATTTGCAAAAGATATTTAACGTTTAATTATAATTATAAATTGATCTAAGCTCTTGTCTAATTCTTCCATATATGATTAGAGAATTCCAATGCAAAGTTTCCATCTTTTAATTATACGAGTAATTATTTATAATTAATAAAGTGATGCGTAAATTAATTATATATTAATATTTTATTGATTTATTAGATTATCAATTAGGAATTAGGAATTAGGAATTAAGAATTGGTCCAAATTTGGATAGATAATCACAAAGATTAATTAATTAAGCTTGAAAACAGTGACAGTATACTAATTTACTTTTCTTTTGACAAAAAAAATAATTCACCTTCAACTCCAATTTTCTCCCTAATCAAATCAGTATAAGCGTGAGATGAGAGAGAGCAAGGTCCCGAAGTCCAGAAAGGCAACCAAGGCACTCCCATCTCATCCGCCATCTCTGCCGCGAACCAAGAGAAAGCATCACTAACCAAGCAACTCACCACCCTCCCGGTCTCTTCAACCGCCTCCCCGATCCCCTTCCGGAATCCATCCGGAGCAGCCTTCATGAACAACTCGATGTCCTCCTGAGGTTTTCCCACTAACACATATCCCTCGGGCACACCATCAGTCACATCATAGACTCTTATGTTACTTAAGAGGTCATTTTTTGAATTGGAGAAGATTGAATGGTTGGATTTTGATGTGCTGAAGAATGAAAAGTGGGCGTCGGGTAAGGCGGCGGCGAGGCGGCGGACGACGTTGAGGAGAGGGGCTGCATGGGTGGCGAAGGGGAAGGCAAGGACGGCGACATGGGGTGAAGTGGCAGAGAGATTGTGAAGTGGCATTTTCTTTAATAAGAAAATGAATTCTTCTCTAGAAGGTTGGCTATGACTCATGAGGTTGGAGTGGTTAAATAGTAATTTGGTATATGAAGGTAGGTGGGGGTTGTCACAATGCTACTAACCGGTGGCTAAGGATCCTGGCTTTATCCTCCTAACAAGAGAAGATCTGTTCAGTAGATATAAATCATCAGTTCTTAAACGAACGATCTAGATTGAAAAGCCTACTTTTTTATTCCTCGAAACATGAGAAAATCCTCATCCTTAGTAATTGTGAGAGGTATCTATATGTACTGTTCTATTGTTTTCAAACGATCAAAGATCAGTTCAGTGTAAATCTCAAAACTTTTAAATTAAAAGAAAATTAATATGAACTGAGCTAGATAATTAAAAAACAATTCAATGGTCAAAATAAATTGAACATGACTTCTCATGTTTGCTCAAATATGAGCAGATATTGTTTTGTGGTTGGTGGTTTGGATTTTATTTCAACTTTGATTTTCTTTTTGTCTTTTTGACTTTGTATTAAATTTTAAAGAAATGAAAAATAAATGATAAAATGATTCGAACTTACAACTTTATGAATATAAATTATTAGAATTAATAGCATGTATTACTTATCTCGTCTATAACATCTAAACTATGTGCAAACTATAGGAGTTACAAGTAAGTATTTTGATTAAATAAAATTAACCATCAATACAAAAGTAGGTTGTAAATGTGGAGATAGTATTGGTGTTTAATAGACTAGAAGTGAAAACTTTTAAGCATAAATAACCTATTTATATGTTGGCTTTAAATTGGGTTATCTAGATTGAGACTGGTTGGTAACTTGATAAAGGCATGGATCAATGGCTTGTGTGGTGAGTGAATGTGATAACCCCCAATCAAAGTGAAATTTAAATTTATATAAGATGGCCCCCATTTGTTTTAAATCAATTTGGTATTTGAGTTTAAACGTGATGCATGTAGATGAATGTAAAATCTTTATCATCTAATTTGTACGAAAAAAATCATAAAAATGATGACATGTGAGATGAGGATGATAGACAAGTTATGAAATAGAAACAACTTAATTAAAATCATGTTAAAAATTTAGTGAATATAATAAAAAACACATGTCAAGATCTAAATACCGATTGATTATAATTTATTGATGTAGCCTGTGTACTTTAAAAAATAACTAAACAAACTTCAAGTTACTCGAAGATAAATTGTGGTAAAAGACAACCTATCGGTAGTCACATTTCTAAAGTCTTAAGTTTAAATATTCCATCCTCAATTTAGCCAAAAAAATAGAGGAACCCCACATTTTTCTCATCACATATGAGAAAAGTTATGTAACATTATGATGCTCAACATTATTATGACACGATAATATACGTAACGTGAGATTATTCATTCATATCGTAATTAAAAATATATTTTTCTCCTTATCATTTTACATTTTACACATTTTATAAGATCAAACACACTATCATTTCATAATAGCGATACATATTATCATAACAAGTACACACGCGATCCAGACAACATATCTAAGGGGAATCGAGATTTTTTGGTCATTTTGTTGATGGCCCGACTATCAACGCACATTCGCCAGGTGCCATCCTTCTTTGAGGTCAAGAGAGCAGGCACATCACAAGGTTTGGAACCCTCTCCCTGACAAGTCCCTTTTTAATCCGCTCGCTAACCTGCCTACTTAATTCTTCATGCTCCGATGGACTCATCCGAGTTGCAGCTGAATTCGGAAGATAAAATCCTGGGATTAGATCGATCTGATGTTGAATGTCACATCTTGTCCCCGTATTTTTCATTAAAAAAGAGTGATTTAAGCATTCACAAACTATAAGCTATGAGGACTTCCTTACTCAACTAGAATAGAGACAGTAAGACCATCCCACAGGTAAGATTGAAGACCTCTCCTCTTCACTAGCTGCCCTATTTATTCGCTTAGCTACTTGCCTCAGGTATTCCCACAACAGCGGATAAAACAAGAGCGGATGGTAGCATCGGTTGCGGTTGCCAGGCATACTATACGTATACTAGATTAGTAACCGATGAAATACCAAAAAAAACTACACACCATTTCAGTGAACTATTGAAGCTATCAGTGTGATTGATCCGACAAGTACCAAGGGCTTTCGGTAGACTTCTTTTTTCATTTCCGAATTAGCTTGCGACAAGTCCAATCACAAAGAAAAAATAAATACCAATAAAAGCCCTATCTAAGTAAAGCTTCGTCTGTGATTTTTCCGGCCGGCCCCAGGGGAGTTTACTCGACCCATTCCCCAGTCTCCCGCACTGCTCAAGTAAGTGTGCGACTCCGTATGAGGACCTCCTTCCCTTCTGCCCACTCTCATTCTTTGTTTAATAACTTTTGGAATAAAAAAGCAGGTGGGTCCATCCTTCAACTTGAAAGTGCCTACTTTTTCTGGGGAATGAGGTTGAATTGGTTTTGGAGATGAATATGATTCTTGGACGGATAATGATCTCTCAATTATCTTTTTACCCTTCCATTTATCTTTAAGTAAAATTTTCTAAATTTTAACAATAAATTTATATATTATCATTGTAAAGAATTTTTCACTATGAAGAATCCTTTACGAAAGAATAGTAAAGATAATAATTTAGAAAGAGAATGAGAGAATAGAGATATCATGATTTACGTGGAAAACTCTTAAAGGGAAGAAAAACCATGAGAAAACTATGATACTATCTTATATTTTGTGGAGGTGTGTGGCTTTTAACTCTGTGTTATTCTTTTTTATGTTGTTACATATGCCTCTATTTATATGCCTTTAATCAGTTACATAGAATCTGATACAACTTATCTAATTCTATCTGAAAATAGGATCAACAGAATATTTTCTGAGATCTAACTTATCAACAATAACAACCAAGTAAATATTGATCGTCTGATCAATCCAATGGTCTTGATTAACTTCTCTTTGGATTGACACGTTAGCAATTCATGTACTTTCATTTGATTGGTCTGTCCTTCATAACCACCTAGTTGATCCTACGGTTCTCGCTCTATCTTCTCATCGATGAAGTTTTCGGTCTAGATCTTGTCACGTGTCATGTGAAATTTTGCATGTACATTGGCCCCCATTACACTCAACAAAATTTTATTCGTTGATATGTAATGATCATCTTTTCTTGTTCTGATGTTATGTATGCCCGTTTATGTTCTTACGTGCTTCTTGAAAACATGCGACTTTGTGTCGATTACTTCTTCTTCATTCACTATTACGTCTTTTTGTTCCTTTCACGACAGACTCATTGGTAGAGTTTTTCTCATTTCTTCATTTTTCATTTTCCTTCTCTCGTACGTTAAGATCTGTGACAAGAATATTGTACAAGAATAATAACATAATAATTTATTGAGATGAGTAAGGAGAGAGTGTACCATTTCGTAATTGTATCGCATGCGTTTGAGCTTGATGTTCCGCATTTGTTGGTAGAGTTTCTACTGTTTCCTTGTTTCCTTCTCTCGTTTCATATTTTCCCTTTGCGCTTTTGCTTCGATCAACATGAATTGATCTGTTTGTGCAATTTTCTTCTATTATACTCATTTTTTTGTACTTCATTCAAAGACTTAGCAAAATTTGGGGATCAAAATTCGGTACTGTGCCGACTTCAAGCTTTCAATGAAATCCATGCTGAAATACTTAGGAAACTTTTGGCTCCTAGTTCTCTTGAGAATAACTATGTTCTTTTATGAAATCTGTTCTCGAGGATAAGACTTTAATTACGAACTGTCATTTTCTTTTGAGAGGAAGATTTATGATCAAATAAAGAACCATGACCTCATTTTTATTTTCTTTTGAGAACAACGTTCCCAAGGACCCATGCTCCTTCCGTGAAACTATGACACCGTTTTGATTTACTACCGGTTCACCGATAAAGTTTTTCGTGTTTCCTTTCCTTTCCTTCGCTTTGCACTTTTTTATTTTCTCCATTTCTCTTTTCCGGTTTCCTTTTTCTGCTTTATCTTTTTTCCTTCATTTTCTCGCTTCTTTTCCCTTTACTCCTAGCCTTCCCGTTCTAAAACATTGAAGCCGCGACCTTTCTTTGCTTGGTCTTCCTTTACTTGGCTTTACTTGTCCTTCCTTTACTTAAATTTTCTTTTCTTGACCTTTCTTTACTCAGCTCAGCCTTTCTTTTCACTTTTCTTTACTCGACTTTTCTTTACTTAGAACCGAACTTCTTTCCTCAACTTCTTTTCTTTTCTACTCTGATGTTCTTTCCTCAATTTTTTGTCTTTCTTTACTGACCTTTTTTTGCTATCTTTCTTTATTCAGCTCAGCCTTTCTTTTCTTTACTCTGCTCTGAAGTTCTTTCCTCAACTTCTTTCCTTTTCTTCTCTAAAATTTTTTCCTCAACTTCTTTTCTTTTCTGTTATGAAGTTCTTAACTTTTTTGAATTGTCCTTTCTCTTTCATCCATTCTTGCCCTTTGACCATCACGACTTGTGTTTCAATCACTTTTGAGAGTAGGACTTTTGTGTTGCCCTGCCAATGATTTTCATCCTTAGTTCCTTCTAAGAGCAGGACTTGTGAATTGCCCCTCCCAAGGATTTACGCCCTTAGTTTCTTCTGAGAGTAGGACTTATGAATTGCCCTTCCAAGGACTTACACCCTTAGTTCATTCTGAGAGTAGGATCTATGAATTGCCCCTCCCAAGGACTTACGCCCTTAGTTCCGTAGTCAAAGAAGAGAGTGAGTTGACAGCCTGCACGTCATCATGCCATAAGTTTTGATTGAAAGCTCGAAATCAAATTCTGTAAGATTCTTCTAAAAGTTGATTTTCATATGCTTCCGATAGTATAACCCTCCATGTAATTAGCTTCAATTGACGTTGTATAATTTCTAAATCTGTATGTTCTGCATAATCTATCTTATTGAACAATCTTCATGAAAATTATTATAACTCTTGTTCGGGAGCTCCGAATCAAGTTATGCAAAATTCTTCAAGAAGTGTACATCTATATCCTTTTCAACAATATAAAGTTTGTCATATAATATTGTCTAAACAAAGCAGCCTACAGATTCAATTTGAAAGACGTGAATAGCCTTACTTTTCAGAGTGATATGTACCAAAATTACCGTAACTATTGATCGAAATTTCCAAATTGAATTTTGTTAAATTCCCCAATAAGTAGACTTTTGTATCTTTCCGATTCACCATGTAGTTGGTTTCCAGTAAATACAATTTATTTTTCAAAATTGAATGTTCCGCATAATTTGCTTTCCTGAGCAGCTCCATGATAATCGTCATAATTTTTTCTCAAGAACTCTAAATCAAATTCTGCAAAATTCTTTAAACAATAGACATCTATATCTCTTTAAAGATATATAATATACTATGTAATTTAAAAAGCCTTCATATGTTTTCTTTCCTGAATAGCACCAACGAGAGCTGCCAACACTTTTGATCAAGAGCTTCAAATTGATTTTCGTAAAATTCTTCACAAAGTAGAATTATGTATCTTTCCTTTTATATACGGTTCGTCATGCATTTGGCCCCTAGTCAATGCAATTAATTTCCGAATTTAAGATTCTGCATAATCCCTTTCCTAAGAAGCCTCTATAAGAATCGCCATAACTTTTTCTCATGAGCTCCAAATCAAGTTCTGCAAAATCCTTAAAATAGTAGACATCTACATCTTTCTCATGATATATTATACACTATGTAAATCTGCTTATGGTTAAAAAAACTTGAAAGGTGTAATTATGTTTACTTTCCTGTACGAAGGCTATCATACTTTTGATCTGAACCCAACTTGAATTCCGTAAAATTCTCCATGAAGCAGACTTCTATATCTTTATAATTATGTGACTCGCCCTGTAATTTGCTTTCGTCTGGTTGGTCCAGTTGTCACTTCTGTTGTTAATATAGTTCTGTTCAAGTTGTTAGGACGTTTCCGTTCTCGTTTGTTTGTACATATTTTATTTTCTCATAAAGTCCATTTGAAGGGTTATCAAGTCATAGCCTTCCGTTGTAAAAATTTAAATGGATGTCTTTTTGGCTTTTCCGTTGTAATGAAGTGATAATTTTCCCGTTCTGAAATGGCAGCTTTCCCGTTCTGAAGTGACAGCTTTCTTGACTGAAGTGAACGTGATCTTTTTTGCTATTTTATCTGGGATTTCTGCTCTGAAATTCCTTCCTAACTCTTTTTCTTTTCTAACGAATTTCTTTTTTAAAATATTTTCAGATTTCTGTTATGAAATTCTAACACTCTAACTTTTTCTTTTTTGAAAAGCTGAAGCTTCTCTGATATGAAATTTAACTTTTTCATTCTGAATCTCTGACTTCGTCTTTTCTGAAGCTCGAATTTCAACTTTTCTGAAGTCTTTTTGATTTTATGAGCTTTCTGAGTTTTTCTGATATGAGCTTTTTGAGTTTTTCTGAACTTTCTGAGCTCTTCTGGTCTGAGTTTTATGAGCACTTCTGAACTTTTCTAATATGAATATTCTGAACTTTATGAGATTTTCTAAACTTTCTGAGCTTTCTGAGTTTTTCTGATTTGAGCTTTATAAGCTCTTCTGATCTGAGCTTTATGAGCTCTTCTGATCTGAGCTTTATGAGCTCTTCTGATCTGAGCTTTATGAGCTCTTCTGATATGAGCTTTCTGATATTTTCTGATATTTTCTGAACTGTCTGAGCTCTTATGGTCTGAGCTTTCTAGACTTTTCTGAAATCTTTGAGCTCCTCTGGTTTGCTTTATGAGTTTTTCTGGTCTACGCTTTATGAGCTTTTCTGAACTCTCAAAGCTCACTGAGTTTTATGAGCTCTTCTGATTTGAGCTTTATGAGCTCTTATGATATGAGCTTTCTGAACTTTTCTGATCTTTTTAAACTCTTCTACTGTATTTATTGGAATTCAACTACACGGTGAATTTTATATCATCGGGAAGAAACAAAAGTCTACTTATTGAAGAATTTATAGAATTCAATTGGAATTTTTAATCAAAAGTTACGTAGTTATTGTTGTTCAGGAATGCAGATTATGTAGGACATGTAATTTTGGAAATTATACTACGTCAATCGAAGCCAAATACATGGCGAATTATATATCATCAGAAACATATGAAAATCAACTTCTTAAATTTTTTTTACAGAATTCTAGAGCTCTCAATCAAAACTTGTGACACAATAACGTGTAAACTATCAGCTTCATCTATTAAGCTTCATCAACACATTAAAAATTATGTGACAAATCATATGTGGCTACAAAGTTATGACAAATCAGTTTCTTGAAATTCTTTACGGAATGAAATTTGAGCTTCTAGAAGAAAGTTATGGTATACTCGTCCCTTACTTATTTCATTGAGATATTATATATGATGTTGTTCAACATTCTTATTGTAGATGTTTGTTTACGAGAGAAAGAAAAAGAAAAGTAAACGGGAGAAAACTCTATCAACGAGCTCGTAACAAAAGAAACAAGGGGGGGGGGGAACTCTATCAATGGGGCCATAGTAAATCAAAATGGGGCCATGACTCCACAAAATGAGCCTAAGTCTAGGGAGTGTTTACGGACATCGTTCTCAGAAGGAATAAAACGGGGTCATGATTTCACATGAGCCTAAGTAACTAGGAGTGTCTACCGAAATCATTCTTAGAAGGAAATCAAAATGGGATTATAGTTCTTGATTTAATTACTCGTGGCTATTATTCCTTTTCTACCGTTTTGGTGAATATGTTGATGAGAATATTCATATTTTATGCGCCTCTTATTTTTCCTTCAATTAATAGCATTTCATATAATTTTTAATATATAAATAATAAATACATTTCATTTAATTGAATTTATCATAATTCAAATTAATAAATCTTATATATATATATATAAGATTTATCTCAACTTCTTAATTACTATTTACCAAAAATAACCTTCTTGATTATTAGTGGAACTTAGAAACATATGCATATACAATCTTGATTAAAGATAAAAGTAAATAATTGGTTGGTTGCACACAAGAATAATTTCACCGATTTTTTCTTGTTTTTGGAATTATTACTCATTTTGGTCTATTGATGATTTATCATTACTAGGGTGTAATGTATTACTAACCTTCGATTGAGTTGTGCAGAAATTTCCTTCCTTTTTCCCTTGCTCTTTTATAGGATTATGCCTGATTTTCAGGATTAATTGTACCCCTAAACGATTGTTAAAAAGACTTGTGTACTGTTATATTAAATATATATGTTTTACCAGTTGACTTTGCGTCGTTACTTTTCCATTTCGTCATCTAGTTTGTAAAACTTGTGTGTTGGTAACCATGAAAAGATTTGTGTGTAAATTATAATCGGAGTAAATCCGAGTTCGTAAATGTTATCTACTTTTGTGCATTAATGTTTTTATCTTAAAATATATTGTTGTTGTTGCGAAACTATGGGTCTTTCTTGCATAGTTTTAATAGATCTTTGAATTTATAGGGAAATTGAAAGATGATATGAAAATTTATTCATGTTAGATTTCACTGATATTGCTTAAATCATACTTAATATTAAAATTACTCATTGTTTTATTTCTAATTATGAAAACTTCAAAATTAATATCTTTTAAAATTCAAACTAGACTTCACCCATACCTTAAAAACTCCTGGTTTCTTTATGTTTTGGTTAAAAAAATGGTTAGATCGGATTAGTTATAGGATTGTATTGTCTTTTCTAAGTTAATTGATTTTTAATAGAATAATTTTTTTTGTTATTTTTCAAACTATATGTGTCTTAGAGTCATTTAGGTAAATTATAAAAAAAAGTTAAAGAAAATTTTCCTTTAACTTTTTGTCAAGAGAAAGGGGATTACAAGGCAATTAGATTCCGCTTTCTAGCAATGAATTCCATCCATAATGTGTGTTAAGCATAGTGATAATGTATAGTCAGTAGCTCAGTTATCAATACAATCAACACGTTGGTTAGTTTCTGTTAGTTTGTTTAAGTCTGTTATTTTTCAGTTTGTAGCTATTTTCCGTCTATATATTTCTATATTCTTCTCAAGCCAAGGTAAATCAAAATCCTCATATTTCTCTCAGCATGTTCTGTCTTTCTCTCTCTCTTTATTCTGTCATTTTCACAATGTGTAATAAACATTCCAACTACTTCATGTGTTAATACGTCTAATTGAGGAGCCCAATTTATCAAAACTCCTTTACTTTTTGTATTTTCAAGGAACCTATTGCAAATTTGCCTTCAAATTTTCTCTTAGAGGCCAAATGAATGGTACTTTACTTGCTTCTAAGGCCTCAGCTAGTGATATAAGCTCATGGGGTGGTGGTACTGTGACTGAACCAAAGATAACATATGCTACTGACCCAACCTTTTGCTTGTTGAGCCATGATATGCAACCGCCTTCGTCAGCGGCTGGAGATGACGGCGGCGGTAGCGCTAGGCTTAAGGGTCCAATGTTTAAGAAATTTTGGAATTTGAACATCAAATCATTTACCATAATAGGGTGTATTGGATGTAGCATTTCCCATTTTTCATAAAACTATGAGTAATGGGAAACATATGTCTGTCGTTGCTAGAGTCTGAAGTTGAGTTAGATCTAACCGTTTAGTCAGTTTTGAACGGATCAAATCTGATCTAATTGTTTTTGTAATTAAATATTTTTTTATTAATCTGATCAATTCAAATTTGATTGAACGGATTAAATCCAACTACTTTTCCGCTATTGCTAAGTAAAGTCAGAGAATCCAAATCTGAATAATGGTAGGTAACACTTCGAGCAGCTACCAGCATGGAGCTGGTAGTTTAAAATAATCAACTTAATCATTTACTTAATCTATATATTTTATTTGCAAAATATATTTAACATTTAATTATAATTTAAAATTGATCTATGCTCTTGTCTAAATTTTCCCTATATGATTAGAGAATTCCAATGCAAAGTTTCCATTTTTTATTATACTGAGTAATTATTTATAATTAATAAAGTGATGTGTCAATTAATATTTTACGAATTTATTAAAATGATTATTAAATTATCAATTAAGAATTAGGAATTAAGGATTGGTCCAAATTTTGTTAGATAATCACAAAGATTAATTAATGAAGCTTGAAAACAGTGACAGTATATTAATTTACCTTTCTTTTGACAAAAAATGCTAATAATTTACCTTAATTCCAATTTTCTCCCTAATCAAATCAGTATAAGCGTGAGATGAGAGAGAGCAAGTTTTCGAAGTCCAGAAAGGCAACCAAGGCACTCCCATCTCATCTGCCATCTCTGCCGCAAACCAAAAGAAAAGCATCACTAAGGAAGCTACTCACCTCCCTCCCGGTCTCTTGCACCGCTGCCTCAATCCTCTTCCGGAATCCATCTGGAGCAGCCTTCATGAACACCTCGATGTCCTCCTTGAAAACTTAGACAAAGAACTAGAGAACAAAGATCAGAAAGAAGAGAAGAAAACAAGAAAGAGAAGATAGAGCTCGAAGAAGAAAGACAAAGAAAATATTCACATTAACTTAGCTGAGAGATATGAAACAGATTAATCGCAACTTTGTTTGCTAGAAAAGATAATAACCCTTAGTTAACCTAACCAAATGTCAACCTAAACTAACCAAGGTTAAAAGTCAAAGAATAAACATGTATTTTAATATTGAACAACTGCCCTCAAACTGAGTCTGAGTGATAGCTAAGCATAAGTTTGTTCCTCAAAGAAATAAACACAGGAAAATTAATGGCATAGTAAAGATATCAACTTATTGATTAGTTTTGGAAGCATGGCTGACTTTCAAATATTTCTGTACCACCTTTTCACGAATAAAGTGGTAATATATCTCTATGTGCTTCGTTCTACCATGAAGTACGGGGTTGGAAGCTAACGAAATAGCAGATATACTGTCACACCAAATCTGTGGGGGAAGCTTCAATGGAATGTGCAAGTCTCTTAATAATTGCCTTCTCCACGAGAGCTCGACAATAGTAATGGCTAAGCTTCGATATTCATATTCTGTTGAGGATCTAGAAATAAAGTCTGATTCTTAGATGACCAAGAAATTGGATTGTTGCCAAGAAAAATAAAGTACCCTGAAGTAGACCGACGATCCTAGGAGTCTTCAGCCCAGTCTGCGTCGCTGAAGGCAGTGAGACTGAGTTGGCCTTGTTGAAAAAGGATGCCAAGATCTGAACTATCTTTTAAATAGTGAAGAATGCGTTTGGCAGAAACAAATTAGGAACAGTAATATGAACTACAGTCAAAACAGTAGAAACATAAGTATTATCATGTACAGCAATAGGAACAACTGTAGAAACAGTAGAGATAGGAAGCAGAAAGGATGTGTTATGATCAGATAAAGGGTGCTCAATAAATTACAAAAATTATGAAAAATAGAATTGTCAGAATTATGCAAAACAGAATTATCAGTAGTCAACAAATTATCATTAGGAGCAACGACATCAGAAGAAGAAACAACATTGTTTTCAGAATTATTAGTGGCAGAAACATCAGTAATAATAGCAGATTCAGTGGGAGCATGGGAGAGAAAATTGTTGTTGCTATTAGACAGTAAAAACAAAAGATAATCATTAAAAGTATGAAGAGTTTTAGTAGCAGACTCCGAAACAGTGGAGAGAGCAAAAGAAAAACAGTCCTCATCAAATATAACATATCTAGAATTATGCATGTTTGAAGTTAAAGGATTTTAACAAATATAACCTTTTAGTGTAGTGAATACCCAAAAAATATGTGTTGAGAAGACTTAGGTTGTAATTTATGTGTGTTATATGGCTTGAGTAGGGGATAACATGCACAACCAAACACTTACAAAAAGGAAAAGGTATGAATCTTGCCAAATAGCTTTTCATAAGGAAAAATATTGTCTAATGAGGGAGAAGGTAACTTGTTGATAAGAAAAACAACAGCTGAAAAGAAAAGATACTAGATACAGAGAGGAACATAAACATTAATCATCATACTAAGAGCAGTTTCAACTATATGTCTATGTTTACGTTCAGCCACCCCATTTTGTTTTGGGGTGTAAGGACAAGTTAAATGATGTTGTATTCCTTTAGATACAAGAAAAGTATGCAAAGTAGTATTATTGAATTCAACTCCACCACCAGTACGTAAAATTTTAAGTTTAGAGGTCAACAAACTTTCAACAAAAGGCAAGAAAGCTTTAAAAACAGTAGTAACTCCAGATTTAAGACAAAGAGGAAAAATCTAAGTGTACTTACTTGTATTATCAACAAAAGAAACATAGTATTTAAAACCTTCAATAGATAGAGTAGTAGCAGGGCCCCAAACATCACTATGTAACAAGTCAAGAGGTTGATGAGTAACAACATGAGATCAAGAGAAGGGAAGTTTAGTCATCTTACCCTTTATACAACTAGTACATATGCAAGATTTAGAAGTAAGAAAAAGAATGTTAGCCCTATGAAGAGTGTTTAAAGAGAACTTGAAACTTTGCTGCCAAGAAAAATAAGATTTTTGGTTGGAAGATTGAATATGTTGTGTTGAACAGTGTTAGAAAGAGGATATAGGTCATCTTTACCTGGTCCTATGCAGAGAATTTTCCCTGAAGCTTTATCCTAAATAAAGAACATATCAACATCAAATGTAAATGAACAATTGTTACCATTACAAAATTGATAAGCACTAAGCAAGTTGGCAGTTAAATGAGGCACATAAAGAATGTTTTTAAGATCAAATATATGAGAATCAGTGAAGAAATGACCGAACCCAGATGGAGATATTAAGTGGCTGGCCATTCCCCACAGTGATAGAATCCTCACCATTATATTGTTGAGAGGTTGTCAAATTTGAAAGGTAATTGGTGAGATGAACATTGCAACCCAGGTCAGTTATCCAAGAATTGGTTTTGTTTGCTTCAGGTTGATTTCCAGAATAGGTGGCTACCATGACTGCAAGCTTAGCAGGAGGGTGCCTGCCTTGGTAGGAGTAGTTCATATGATGAAAACAATCTATGGTAGTGTGACCATGCTTGGAGCAGATTTGACACTGAGGCCTTTGATCATTTTGAAAGGCAGAAGTATTGTTTGAAGAAAGTTGACTAGAGAAGAGATTTGGAAGAGGAAGAAAACCAGAACTAGATTTCCCTTGATTGTTTCCATGATTGTTGAAAGACCTCTCAGAAACAAAATTGCTTCCACGACCTCCACGGTTTGATTGAAAATGACCACAACCACTTTGATTATTTCCTCTTCGAGAGGTGTTGGCCATTAAAGAAGTAGTCTGCATCTGGTTCTCATGCTTCTTGGTTTGACCAGACAAAGACTGCTCCTCAGCCTTTAGGAGAACATGCAATTCTTTTAGATGGAGGGGTTCAGCTAAGGTGCGAATATAGGTCTTGAAAGCACCGTACTCGGAGGACAGACCATTCAGAGTGTAGAAAAGTATGTCTTCATTATCAATTGAAACAGAGACTACTGTAAGTTTATCACGAGCAATCTTGATTTTTTGTACATAATCATCAACAATTTTGTTGCCTTTCTTGGAAATATTTTGAAGTTCAGATTTAAGAGACAAGATATTTAAGAGATATGGAGGAGATGTCCAGGCTTTGAAGCTTGATTTGCAGCCAACTACACAAGATAGGGCATACTGCGAAAGTGTAGCGCAAATGAGTGTCATCAAGGCCTGGTCTTGAACGATCCATGCACTGAACTTTGGATCGATTTTGGTTATAGGTTTACCTTTCTCGTCTTCAAGAAATTGTGATGGACAAGGATGAGTGCCATCGACAAATTCAAATAAATCATGAGCCTTGAGTATTGCAGAGAATTGAAGTTTCCACATGATGAAGTTCGAAGAGTTCAATCTGATAGAAGTCAGATTGTAGATGTTTCAGAGAAGAAATATTGAAGAAGGAGGACTTACCATTGATGGACGTATTCCCCAACAGGCTCTGACACCATGAAAACTTAGACAAAGAACTAGAGAAACAAAGATCAGAAAGAAGAGAAGAAATCAAGAAAGAGAAGAGAGAGCTCGAAGAAGAAGATATTCAAATTAACTCAGCTGAGAGATAAAAAATAGATTAATTACAACTGTGTTGGCTAGAAAACATAATAACCCTTAGTTAACCTAACCAAAGGTCAACCTAAACTAACCAAGGTTAAAAGTCAAAGAATAAACTTGTATTTTAATACTTAACACTCTTGAGGTTTTCCCGCTAAACATATCCATCAGGCACACCATCGGTCACATCATAGGCTCTTTTGTAACTTAAGAGGTCACTATTTAAATTGGAGAATATTGAATGGTTGTATTTTGATGTGCTGAAGAATGAAAAGTGGGGGTCGGGTAAGGCGACGGTGAGGCAGCGGACGACGTTGAGGAAAAGGGCTGCATGGGTGGTAAAGGGGAAGGTAAGGACGACGACATGGGATGAAGTGGCAGAGAGATTGTGATGTGGCATTTTCTATAATAAGAAAATGAATTCTTCTTTAGAAGGTTGGCTATGACTCATGAGGTTGGAATGGTTAAATAGTAATTTTGTATATGAAGGTAGGTGGGGGTTACCACAATGCTACTAACCGGTGGCTAGGATCCTGGATTTATCCTCATAACAAGAGAAGATTTGTTCAGTAGATATAAATCATCAGTTCTTAAACGAACGATCTAGATTGAAAAGTGTCAAGGATTATTTTCGGGTATGAGGAACCCTTTATGAACGAATAATGAAGATAATAATTTAGAGATAGAATAAGAGAATAAAGACATCATCATTTACGTGAAAAACCCTTAAAGGAAAAAAAACTATGGGAAGATTGTTGATATTCACTAGTGTAAAGGATTTTACATAGTTTGTCGATAGGAGAAGAGGGAAAAGGCAATGCCCTTTGTTGTTTGAGTTGTCTCTGTCTTTCACTTTTTTATGAGTTTGTACTTATAGGTCTTACAATAATAATAATGATAAAGGGGGATGATCAGACCCCTTTGTTTTCGGCTGATGGGATCTTCTCAGGTCTGGGCTCCCATGCTCAGTTTATCTATTATATTGTCTTGTCATTGCTGAATCAATCATAGCCATAAATTTCATCCCACGGTTCTGCTTCTTTTCCTTCCCTTTCTCATTTCCCATGTGTCTTGTTCAGCTGCTAATTTAATCACAACCTCATGACGATTTCCTGTGGTTCCGAGCCCATTAGTCAGAGCCACTTGAAGATTTCCTGTGGTTCCAAGCCAATAAGTCAGAGCCACTTCGTGGCCTACCAATCTGTCATGTCCAGGTCACTTAGCTTACTCAATCTATTACAACCACTTGATTGTCGGTCTGAACCCTTTTTTCACGTTATGTTGTTCTTTCCCGTTCTGAAAGTGATGGTTCCCCATTCTGGAGGTGATGGTCCCCCATTCTTCTTCTTATCCATTCTTCCCCGCTCTAAAAAGGTCTCCCGCTTCAACGTTCTTTCCCGTTTCAGTATTCTTTTCAGTTTTGACGAGGTCTCCCACTTTAGCGTTCTTTCTGTACACGTGTTTTGGGTGATTTTTTTCCTATTCATTTACCCCCATTACACTCAATAAGTTTCACTTATTGATGTGTAATGATGAGGAGTTCTCAATTTGCATGCGCCTTTTCAAAGATCGACTTGTCTTCTCGGAAACCTGCACTTAGTGATTTTTCAACTTTCTGAGTTATTTCCCGTTCATAGCGGATGAGTCTTTCTTGCTTCCATTGTGCTTCGTTTCTTTACTTTCTGTATTTTAGAGAGAAGGTTTCCCCTGCTCTCAAGGGCTTAGGCTTCGTTAGTGGTCCCATGTCACCGTTTTGATTTCCTTATGAGAGTAGGACTTATGAACTGCCCCAGTTCTGGAAGCGATGGTGAATGCCTTACGACTTCAGCCCGTAAATCTTTTTTGCTCTTCTTCTGCTTTCTGTGAGCCCTAGGTAGGTCCCTTTTGTCCATGTGGCAATAGGTTTTTTTACTTGTTCATTGGCCCTCTTTACACTCAACAGAATTTCGTGAGCTCAAGTCGGTGCGTTCCGAGCTCCATAGGGGCCGACCATTCGAGGTCGGTTCCACTCCTTTCTTGATGTAAGGAGTTTCCTACTATGGCGTGGCACGCGTCGTTGTGTCATTAAAGGTTTGGGAAAACACCCATAACAACTTCTAATGCAAGGAACCAATTTGATTCTCTTATCTCAATTTATGTGATTATTGAAAAATGACAAATTTTATATTAAACTAGTTAGATGCACGTGCTTTGCACGGTTTTGAAAAAATATGATTGAGCAAGAAATAATGAATAATGAATAACATAAAAACTCACTTTTCAATCGAGCAAGAAAATATCCTAAATAGTTATCATCCTAAATTTTAAAGACATATTTAAACATTAAATTATTATCAAAATTGAGCAAGAAAAGCAACAAACAAAACATGAATAAAACTTAACTAAATAAATTAGTTGCTACATTCCCCTAAAGGTCGTGGGTTCGAGTCATATTAGCACATCCCTATTAGAATTTGTAGTGTAACTTTGACAAAAAATAGTTGCTCCATGTTTGAATGAAAGCTAATAATAATAGAAGAACAAATACACACAATTAACTATTTTTGAAAAAAAACAAAATTAATTTACTAAGAACACCAAACCAAAGAAATAGAAAATGATGACTGAACAGTCAAAATCTCATATGACACATGGCAAGATCTAGACTGAAGACTCCATTAAAGAGAAGAGGATCAGAACCGTAGAAGGAATCACTCGATCATAATTAATCCAGTAATTGTAAGGTAATATAGTCAACATAGTAGTTGAAAGAAACATAAAAGGAGATCAGAGCCGTGGGATGGATCTTACGCCTACGATTAATTCGGCAGTGACAAGACAATATAGTGGATAAGCTCAGCATGTAAGCCCATACCTGAAAAATATCCCAATGATAGGGAGGGGCGCTCGCTGATAAAAATCCCATCAATAAAAAATATTGGGGGGGGGGGAGGTGTGATAATCCCCCTTTATTATTATTATTATTATTATTATTATTATTATTATTATTATTGTTATTGTTATTGTAAGGCCTATAAGTACATGCTTATGTAAAAAAAAACGGATAGGCAACCCAAGTAAACCTTTAAGGGTTTTCACGTAAATCATTATCAACTATGTAAAACCCTTTACACAAGTGAATATCAATGATTTTCTTGTGGTATTTCTGCCCTTGAAGGGTTTTTCACGTAAATCATGACGTCTTCATTCTCTCACTTTTTCTCTAAATTATTTTTTTATTATTCATTCGTAACGGTTCTCCATACTGAAAAAATCATTTACAGTTTGACGCTCTTGTTGAGAGTGAGAGAAAAACTTGAGAAATCCCTCCCAAAATGCCAAAAACTAAATATAACGCCCCCCTCAACAACGAAAACGGAAATGGAAACATGTTGGAAGTAAAGATGAAAATGAAAACAAGTACAAAAATGAAAGCGGAATAGAAAATGGTGAACTCGTTCTTACATATTCGGTTGGCTTATTTCTTTTATCTCATTATCAGCTTCTGAAAAAAGGAGGAGAGAATTTATTTGATTTATGATAAACAAAGTTTGGAGTATTCTAATTTGATTTAAAGTTGAGTTTAAATGTCTTGACAACGGGGAAAAGTCTTGAGAACAGGGAAAGGCTTGAGAATGGGAACGAAATTAGCTTGACAACGGGAAAAGTCTTGAGAACGGGAAAAAAATTGATAACGGCAAAAGTCTTGAGAACGAGAATGAAATTGACTTGAGAACGGGAAAAGTATGGAAAACAAGAAAAGACTTGAGAATGGGAAAAGTCTTGAGAACGGGAATGTAATTGACTTGAGAATGGAAAAAGTCTTAAGAACGGGAATAGAATTGGCTTGACAACGGAAAAAGTCTTGAGAACGGGAAAAGTCTTGAAAATGGGAATGGAAAAAATGTGACAACAGAAATGACTATGAGTATGGAAAACGGGTACAACATCCACTATAAGAACGACAACAGAAATGGAAATGGGTATGAGTACAAAAACAGGAACGGAAAATGAAAACAGAAACAAAAACATGAATGGAAAATGAAAACGTGAACGAAACAAAAATGGAAACGAGAAGTATTGGAAGGAAATAAAATGACAGATATTATAACACCAGAAAGATATAGAAGTCTACATTTTGTAGAATTTTACGAAAATCAATTCAGAGCTCTCGATCAAAAGTTATGATAGTTTTTGTTGGTATAGTTCGAAAAAGTAATCATATTCACGCTTTTCAAATTTAAATTTTAAACTATACCAATTTAGATAGTATTTCATGGTAGAAAGATATGGATGTCTACTTCTCGAAGAATTTTGCATAACTTAATTTTGAGCTCTTGACAAAACGTTATGACAATTTTCAATAAGGCTGCTCAGGAAAGTAGATTATGCAGAATGATCAACTTCAGAAATTATACTATATTTATTGAAAGCCAACTACATGAAATTTCATATCATCAGGAAGATACAAAAGTCTACTTATTGAAGAATTTTATAGATTTCAATTTGGAGTTTTTATTCTAAAGTTACGGTAATTATTGTTGTTCAGGAATGCAGACTATGTAGGACATGCAATTTTGGAAATTATACTGCGTCAATCGGAAGCCAATTACATGGCGAATTATATATCATTGGAAACATATGAAAATCAACTTCTTGAATAATTTTGCAGAATTCAATTTAGAGCTCTCAATCAAAACTTGTGCACAATAACATGTAAAACTGTCAGCTTCATCTATTAAGCTTCACAACACAATAATACTTATATGATTCGCTACAAAGCTACGGAAATCAGTTTCTTGAAATTCTTTATGGAATGAAATTTGAGCTTCTATAAAAAAGTTACGGTATACTCGATCCCTACTTATTCCACTGAGAAATTATGGTGTTGTTCAACATTCTTGTCGTAGATGTTTGGGTACGAGAAAAAAAGAAAAGAAAAGCAAATAGGAGAAAACTCTATCAATGAGCTTGTTACAAAAGAAACAGTTGGAACTCTATCAATGAGCCCGTTGTAAATCAAAACGAGGCCATGGCTCCACAGAAGAAACATAAGTCCTTGGGAGTGTCTACGGACATCATTCTCAGAAGGAAATCAAAATGGGGTCATGGCTTCACTGAAGGATCCTAAGTCCTTGGGAGTGTCTACGAATATCGTTCTCAGAAGAAAATAGAACAGAGCAATGGTTCCACATGAGCCTAAGTAATTGAGAGTGGCTACATACATCGTTCTTGGAAGGAAATCAAAATGGGGCCATGGTTCCACGGAAGGAGCCTAAGTCCTTGGGAGTGTCTATGTACATTGTTCTCAAAAGGAAATCAAAACGGGCCATGGTTCCATAGGAGTCTAAGTCCTTGGGAGTGTCTACATACATCTTTCTCAGAAGAAATTAAAAACAGGGTCATGGTTCCACGGGAGGAGCTTAAGTCCTTGGGATTGTCTGCGGACATCGTTCTCAAAAGGAAATCAAACGGGGACATGGTTCCATAAGAGCTTAAGTTCTTGGGAGTGTCTAAGGACATCGTTCTTAGAAGAATATCAAAACGGGGCCATAGTTTCACAGAAGGAGCATAAGTCCTTGGGAGTGTCTAGGACACCGTTCTCAGAAGAAAATAAAAAACTTCAAAATAGAAATATCCTTGTCTAACGGATCGGATGATACTCAAATAACTCATAACAGAAACAACGGAAGAAAGTAAAGATGAAATATTTTTTGAAAACAACTCAGCGAACGATCTTGAAACTAAAGGACAAAACATGGCCATGGTTCTTTATTTGAACCTAAGTTCTCATCTTAAAAGAAAATGGACAGTTCATAAGTCATTCTCTTAGAATAAGGGTCATGGTTCTTTATTTGAACCTAAGTCCTCCTCTCAAAAGAAAATGACATTTCATAAATTTCTTCTCTCAGAATAAAGACGGGATCATGGTTCTTTATTTGAACGTAGAAAACATGTACATCATAAAGAAATTAAAGTCATATCCTCGAGAATAGATTTCACAAAGAAAACAGTTATTCCCAAGAGAACTTAGAGGTAAAAATTTCTGAAGTATCTGAGCACAGATTTTGTTGACAATTTGAAGTTGGTACGGGAGCAGATTTGGATCTCCAAAATTTTTCTAGAGTCTTTGAGGAAAGAATGAAAAGTGAGTTCAATAGAAGAAAAATTGTGCAAACAAAGTATTTCTCATTGATCGAAGCAGAAATACAAATTGAGAACAGGAAAAAGGAAAACTAGAGAAACTCTACAGACGAGCCGGTAACAAAGGAAACATGAGAAGCTGTACCAATGAGTGCGTAGCAAGGGAAATGAGAAAACTTCTACCAATGAACGTGGGGAATTAAACTCAAATCCTTGTGATGAAATTATGAAATGGTACACTCATTCCTTACTCATTTTAATAAATTATTATGTTATTCTTATTGTACAAACATTCTTTTCACATATCTGAACGCATGCGAGAAGGAAAAGAAAAAATGAAGAATGGGAGAAACTCAATGAGTATGTATTGAAGAAAATGAGAAAACCTCGCCAGTGAGCCCATAGTCGAAAAAGGGAAAAACTCTATCAATAAGCCCGTAGTAAAAAGAACGGAAAGACATTATAGCAAATGAAGGGAAAATAATCATCATCGACAGCGAGCTAGTAAAAAAGCTATTCAAAAAATGCAAAGCATTTATGAACGGAAATAGGAGAACGTAACAGCATGAAGAAAAGGAGAAGTCATCACTGATAATAAACAACCGAAAAATTGTTTGGAAAAACCATGTCGCATATTTTCAAGAAGTATGTAAGGATAGAAACAGACAGACGTAACGTCAGAATGAGAAAGGATGAATCATGACACCTCAATGAATAAAATTCTGTTGAGTGTAATGGGTGCCATTGAACAATCAAAATCTCACATGATACGTGATGAGATCTAGACCAAAGACTCCACGTGATAAGATCTAGACCAAAGACTCCATCAAAGAGTAGAAGATTAGAACCATATAAGGGATCAGAGGGTCATAATTAATCCAACTATTATAAGGCAATATAGTCAACATAGTAGTTGAAAGAAACATAAAAGTAGATCAGAACCATGGGATGAATCTTACAGCTACGATTAGTTCAGCTGTGACCTCATACCTGAAGAAGATCTTATCAATAGGAAGGGGTGCTCGCTGACAAAAATCTCATCAACCGAAAACATTGGAGGTGTGATCATCCACCTTTATCATTATTATTGTAAGGCCTATAAGTACATGCTCATGTACAAAAAAAGTGGATAGGCAACCCATGCAAACCTTTACCAAGTGCATTGCCTTTTCCCTTTTATTTCATCATCAACTATGTAAAATCTTTTACACAAGTGAATATCAATGGTCTTCTCATGATTTTTCTTCTCTTAAAGAGGTTTTCACGTAAATCATGACGTCTTCATTCTCTCACTCTTTCTCTAAATTATTATCTTTATTATACATTCGTAAAGGGTTTCCCATACCGAAAAAATCCTTTACAACGACTATTGGAGCAATGAGCAAGAAGATTAAAATAAAGGTTTTTATAATGTTTTTCTTATTGTCATTTCATCAAGAATAACAAAAAAATGTTGGCTTCCATTAGTTTTATAGACAATAATAATCATTTATTGAGAAAAATGATGAAGGTGTATAGTTGTAATAAGGTATTTGTATAGACAAAACAATTTACCTCATACCGTTAAAAGAGAATACCTATCTTTCTCGTTTGTTTTCTTAAAGATGAATTATCATTAAATTTGAGAGCTTATATTTTTCAATATTTCTTATATTTTGTCCAGAAATTAATATTTCTTTTATTTTCTTACTTATAAGAAACTTTACAACTAAAATCTACGTTTTACAATTATCGGTGTTAGGTTAAAATGTTAATATTGATTGTTGATTACAACAAAAGTTCACATCACATTTTAGTTATTTATCCATGGGGATTTTATTTTTCAAAGTAAAATTGATAATAATTATTATATAACTCTTATGACTTTTTTACTGGTTTAATTACTCATGGTTATAATTCGTTTTCTACTTTTTGGTGAATATGTTGATGAGAATATCACTATTCATATTTCACGCGCTTCTTAGTTTTCCTCCAATTAATAGCATTTAATATAATTTTTAATATATAAATAATAAATACATTACTATTTTTTAATATATAAATTAATAAATACATTAATACATTAATATATATATAAGATTTATCTCAACTTCTTAATTACTATTTACCGAAAAAAACCTTCTTACTGACTAGTGGAACTTAGAAACATATGCATATACAATCTTGATTAAAGATAAAAGTAAATAATTGGTTGGTTGCACACAAGAATTCAAGCTATCTTTACAACCACAAATAATTTCACTGATTTTTCTCTGGGAGTTTGAGAGAGAGATATGAAGACTCTATAAATATGGGTCCACGTCATTGAGAATAACATGTCAAGATTGAACACGTGACATCTAAATACACCTACGTGGCACAATGATAAGCTTCACATGATCTATGACTAAACATACTTGAACTTATAAATGTGACAATTCCCGCTATATGAAATTATGTATTAAAAGTGTAGTATATGTCTTCAAACTTAGTGACAAAGTTTCGAAGACCCTTCCTTGCCTGGGAACAATCTAGGGACTGTGGTCTGATAAGATTAGGATAAGGTTACACTATACTAAGAGAGAAAAAAATTACTCGACGGGTATGGCCTCCTTAGGCACCTTGTATGTAACCCCTTCCGAAGAAGAAGGGTAAAAAAGACACGAATCATTTCTTAAGAGCTGGGTCAATCCCACGGCGGGTTGAGGCAGCTCAACTTGTCCCCACGGCGAGACCTCAACCCTCCCCTATGGTGTGCGCCCCATGGCGGGTTGAGGAATCTCAAACCACACCCACGACGGGTTGAAGGACCTCAACCCATCCCTATGGTGTGCACCCCGTGCATCGCTGCATGTGCCTGGCAGTTTAATCCGCCTCAAGGGAAGCTCGATGAAAGGATGTCTCATTCATAGTCCGTTATGCAATGTAAGTCCAACGTCTGCAATCCGACTGCTCGCTGTCACTGAGGCACAACCAGTTGAGAGAATGAAGTATGACCACATTTGTTAATGTGGCGTCGTTTTAAGTTTGAAATGTACTTGTTAGGCGTGTTCACATTGTTATCACGTGATTACCACGATGACGCACTAGCGGTCCCCACCTAGTTCCATCTATATAAAGGACCCTTGGTATCATTATTGAGACAATCAATTTTCATCAATCCCGAAATCAAACACTGAGAATATTCTCTTTTTGAGTTTCTCACTTACCTTAGAGTCTTAAAGCCATTTGTCACCATCCGCTTCCATATTTTTCTTGTAGTGTTTTTTTCTTTCTCCGTTCTTTCATATCTGATCCCACATAATCTTCTTCAACATATTTTTCTTGGTTTGAAAGAACTGATTCAAGATCCTCTTGGGACGAGAATTCTTTTTTGCCTTG
Organism: Datisca glomerata; assembly: GCA_003255025.1. Classification (NCBI taxonomy): domain Eukaryota; kingdom Viridiplantae; phylum Streptophyta; class Magnoliopsida; order Cucurbitales; family Datiscaceae; genus Datisca; species Datisca glomerata. The sequence goes on from QANY01008646.1 coordinate 464,539, forward strand.
ATTTTGATTTTCTTCTAATTCCAGAGTTTTTTCATTCAATGTTATAAAAACATTTCTTTTTTTTCTTTCCAATAATGTTTTTATTTTCACTAAAAGTTTCATTTACATTCCAATTTAAAAGAAGTAATTTGATTGGTATGATCCACAGGTTAATCTTATATGCATTATAAAGTCTCACAAATTCTGAGAAGAATCAAAGTTCCATATTCGATATGGAACGATTTAGTATTTCTTCATTCATTCTCATCCAATAAAAAATAAATCTTTTTTGATTGGATGGGTTTATTTTTGGATCTTGAGGAATTGTAAGAAAAAAAAAACCGTTCTTATCGATTTTATCAATTATTTGATAATTATTAACCCTAGTTTTAGGATTTTTATTACTGTTGGTGTCGGCCTCCATATTGATCCAGGCCTCAATATCGGCTTTCTTTTTAAGACAAAAATGGAGAATTTTACAATAAAAATATTTTCTATCTAGATTTTTTTCCCTATCTATAATATCATTTTCTACTAGATAATAATTGATAGGGATACCTTCCAGCATATAAAATAATTTTTGTTTATCTGTATTGTAATTAGAATCACTTTCTTGATTATTATTTACTTGTACTGGTTATCTATAAATAGATGAGTTTTTCTTATCTTCATTATTAATAGATTTATATGATAACAAATTATATATATATATATATATATATATATATATATATTGTTTTTTAAAATTTCCTTTTTGATTCGATAATGAGTAGTATATTTCAAAATCATTTTGTTTTTTATAATGAATTAATCGGTTTTTTTCATATGAATCACATTTGTTTAAATCTTTCTTTTGGGCCATACGACCTTGATTGACTCTATTTCTCCATTTTGTGGTATTAATTTGAACCATCTAATCGGATATAAATCATATTGATAATGACCCCTTAACCAATTTTTTCATTGATTCATTAAAGAATTTGTAATATTTTTTTGTTTTAATTTGAAATGAAATATTCCTTGTGGTCCAACAAAATAATCCTTTATTTCATTTAAAAAAAAATATTTTCCATGATATTGAACGAGAGGTCTTAACTTAGATAAGTTAAGAACTTGGATTTGTGATAATTTGTAAAATACATATGCTTGCGACAAGTATGATAAATCCCCAAAAATATTTACATTCTTATTACTAATATTCGAAAGTGACTTTCTTATAGTTGAAATAAAGTGAATTATACTTTGATTTGTTTTATCAATTCTTTCGTCATTTGAGTCATTATTGGGAATGAATTTATTCTATTTTTTTATTGATTCAAGAAAAAGTTGTGCAATAATTCTGGGGATATTAATCATACCTAAAAAGATATCTATGTATATCTTTTCAATGACAAATTTGATAAAATGATTCGATTTATGAATTAATCGAATATTTTTTTTAATATCTTCCAAATATTTTGTGGAGATTTGAATCTTTTATCATCATAACTAATTTGATTAGGACTAATATTTACGTCTGGAGTTATAAACTCATTTTTCGTGTCTTTTCTAATTTTTTCGATTTTATTTATTATTATTTTTGTTCTATCAGTCAGATCTGTCATTTTTCTTTCCCTCAATGAAAAATTTGCCCAATCAATAGATCGAATTGGAATGGATGATTCCTCAATCATTCGATTACTCATTATCTAATCTTTTTCTTTTTTAGCTTCATTCAATTTGTATATTTCCATTTTTCTCAATTCAAATAATGGAATTGGCTTTCTTTTTTAGAGTTCTTTTAGAAATAGAATGTTTTTTATGACCGATTTTTTCTTTCTTTTGAGATATTTAGAAACATGTTTGTTCTTTCTTTTAAAACTCTTAGAATTAGAAAACATCTCTTTTTCAATTTTAGATTTTCTTTCAAGTTCTTTAAAAATGGGTTCAAAAAAGGAAAGTTGTTTTCGGGGAGAACAAAAAGGCAGTTCAGCTTCCATTCCCCAAACTGTTAAAAAACAAAAAACATTTTTTTGTCCTTTCTTTTTCATTGAATCTTTATTAGGGGATTGTAGCTTAGATTTGTGCCAAGGTTTCAGATGAAAAGGAAATAGGATCTTTATCTGAATACTGTCTGTTAACTAGTTTTTAGGATTTTTTTTCCAGATAATTGAACACCATTATAGGTGCATTTAACATGCATTTCTTTATTCCAATCTTTGAAATCCTCGGACCATTCAGGAAATTGAAATAATAGCATACGGATAATATTTTTAGCTAGTATCAATGAGGGCAAGACAATATATTTTCTAAGAATTGATTGAGTTACTAACAAAAAATCTCTTATTACTTGAGCAAATAGAATGCTATCCCAGGCTTCTGCTATTTCTATACGGGCTTTCTCCTCTCTTTTATCCTTTTCTCTTATGGCCTCCTCTTTCTTCTCACTTTCTCTTTTTTTTCCTCTGTAGAATCCGAGATTGTGAATTCTGTGTTTTTCCATATCCACTTTCTATAAATAGTTTTCATCAGCCCCAGGATATCAAAAGAAAAAAAACAGGTTTGTCTATTCTGTCAAAAAAAAGAGGAGAATGCACATTTGCCTGAAACAGTTTCCAAGTAACTGTTTTACGTCTTTGAGTGCGCATAGAGCCTTTGATTACGTCTCGACGAAAATCCGATTGTTATGAATAACGTATCAAAGCCACTACGTCTGTTTGATCAGGATTATTAGTATCATTGGTATTAATATAAGTATCGCTATTATGTAGGTTATCAGTAAAAATGACTACACGTTTGGCTTTTCTTGAACGAATCTCATGATCCTCTGCCATACTTTCTTCATTTTCTCCTTCCTGTTGCTCTAAATCGTCGATTAATTTGATTGTCCATCGATGAACTTTTTTTACTGATTTCTTTTAGTCCAATATATTTTTTTTCTAATTTTTTTATGCTTGGAATCAGTTCTAACTGCACCGAATAAAAATTTTAAAATTCTAAATTTTTATTCGATCTTCTGAATCAATTCTTACTTGTTTGTATTTTGGAAATAAAGAAAGTCCTTTTAAATTAACATTTTTGGACGTTGATTTTATTGTAAATCCACTGATTAAATTCAAGAAATAACTAATTTCTTTTGATAATGATTTTTTATCAAATGGATGGATTTTATTTTCAATTGTTGGGTAATTAGTATTAAGAAAGAAACCATGAATCGTATTTATCCAAATATTATCTCTATCATTTTTTATGGAAGTTTCATTTATGATTGAGAGAGAAAAAAAATTGTATTCGTCGCGGTAAGGCCCATTCAAAAAGGATCATATATTTTTGGTAAATATTCTTTTTTATTTGATCATTACATAATTGTGTCTTTTTTTCAAGTACATCTCCAACAAGTGCTCCCTTGTCTAGAACTTCGACTCTATTTAAAAATTGGTTGTTTAAATTCTTTATTTTTTGTTCATTGAAAGAACTCCAATGGTAATGATTATCCAATTTCTCCAAAGATAATTTTTCTGTTATGGACATAGATATCTTTCTTTGTATCATTTCCAAAAAAGTCGAAACACTGGGTGGATATGTAAACGATATTCTTTCTTTTCCATCACTTTTACATGTATAAAAAATATTGTGACATTTCATTTCTTACAGCATTTTCAAATTGATTATTTTTTATATATCGCAATGGACGATTCCATGGTTTAGAGTCTAAAAGAATAGTCACGAGATGTTTTTCAAACTAGAAGATTTTTTTTTATCTATTTCGAACTTCGTATTTTCTTGATTCCTATCCGGAGGATAAGAAGTTTCATAAACATGTCTTATTTTTTGTTTTTTTTTTAAATTTTTATAGCGTGTCCTTTTAAAGTGGAATTCATCCTTTATTTTTTTCTTTTCATTCACTCGGATCTCTTCCGTTTCATCAATTTTTTCCGGATCCTCCTTTTCTTCCAAAAAAAGGGAAGGAGAAGTATCTTCTTCGGTGGATCTCTCTTGTTCCTGTTTAGTCCCTTTCGTTTCGGAAGTTGTTTCTATTTCTACATATGTTTCTTCCTCGCTTTCCCCCTTTCTTCCGTTTCTGAGGTTTCTTTCAGTTTCTTAGTAACAATAGGTGACGGTATTCTGCCTAAATAGTAGATACAGGTAATAAATAAGAGAATACTAAAGATTCGAGCCATAAAATTTCTCAATTCCGACACAAGGTACTTATTAGATCTAATAAGTACATTAGATCTAATAGAATTATTTTGCTCTATCCAGACTAATACCAATCCAATCCATTTCATGAATAAAATGTGACCAATTAACCAACCAACAAAACTACTTGTTATAAATAACATCTTGTTGTTGCATCGAAACATAGAAATGTTGACTAATCTGACTAACATTGAACTTGATAAAATGAAATGGTTGAATAATTGAAAAATGAGATTATTCAGGAATACACATTGAATGCTAAGATTAGGCATTGAGTTTCTAGTAGTAGATCCATAATCAAAAAAGTGTTTGTGATTGTTCCAGAAGAAATGAAATAAAAGATACAGTAGAGCTAGGACTGTTATTGTATGATGTCTACCAAATGCTAGGTGCAGAGGCGCATAATAGATCGATAGGAACATCATGAGCTATCCCGTAATAAAACCAGTTGTTGCTGATACTTTCTTCTCGGTTCCTTCTTCCTTAACCTGTGCTCGGAGAAGGAAGAGATAAGAGGGCCCTATGGAGAATGTGGTCAGAAATCCATAATAGAGTCCGATCGCAACGACATAATTGTTTATCTTCATGCATAAATATACTAGATTACCTAGTATAAAAGATTTAAAAATCATCACAAACCTCCCTTTTTCTTTTCTATTGCAATTTCTGGATTATTATATGATGATTTTTGAACTTTCCATCTATATAGAAATAAAAAAAGATAGATTAGAAACGACATCTCTTATCTCATATACATATCACCCTAAACCCTTAAACAGACCCTTTAGAGAGGACAAAGGTTGTTATCAAGTTCATTATTCTTAAAGCTATCTAGTGAATAAATGAACGAAATTCAATGAATTATTCTATTTATTTTGTGTATATTTTGTATATAAGTAATTTTCCAATCAACTTTTCACTGTCCACCCCTTTTATATTGATAGGCATAAGCCATGAGAAGTATCTCACATTTCAATTGTGCAACAAATCAACCAATCATAAAAAAATATGATGCAAATCATTGATGATTTGTGCACTCGAGATACCAAAATTAGGTCGGGATGCTTTTGAGATGGATGATTTCAAACAGCTTTGTACAAACATTGTAAAAGTGAAGAGTTGTGATAGATTGAAATAAGAAAAGGAGATGACGAAAACACTAATAATGAAAGAATGAGTAAATATGAGAGAAATAGCTTATTAAAAAAATTCATAATTAAATTAATAAACAAAAAGGATGAGGTTAAAACTCAGTCATGGCGGCGTAATCCCGGCAAGCTGTAAAGGTTTTTCCCTTCAATTTCTTTATCAACTAAATTACGCTCTTTTCCTCTATCCTTTTCCCTATTTCTTAGTTGACAATACTTTTCTCTTCTGTTTATTTTGAGATTTGACCAAATAAGAGTAATTAATTCTTACCAAATAATTTATGACTATATTTGGAATTATAAAAACGTGTATATGTTCGTGATTACGTAGTTAATGAATTTATTTTTTCTCACTCTATAAATATGTACACACATAAATATATAGTATGTATACATATACATTTATTAATGACATGTTTACTAAATTTTGGAGTAAGGATTTTGATTGAGGATTTAGATTAAGGATTTAGATTTAGGATTTGGATTTAGGATTTGTAATATTGTGTTTACTATAACTGTTGATGCCAAAAATATGTCAGCATCGACTGCTGAGAGGTCTGCCACATATCACTCGGTGATTCGTTTAGAGGTTCACAAAAATCAAGAACAATCATGAAAGCAGTACGCAGGGCACCAGGGAGTTGCCCCACGTAATGCACTCCGACGATCAAGTTAGTAGAGTGTTTAGAGGAAAAAAGCAGTGTGGAGAATTGCTTATTGTTTAATGGGGATGATTGATAATGATCTTCTGTATCAGTCAAACGTCCAGGTTCAATGTATCTTATTCTTTATTTTGATAAGGAGAATATTCTCTGATTAGGATATTTTGGTTGTCATCTTATCTTCTGTAACAATCATTGAGATTACCTGATAGATTTAATGTGTGCCTATCATTTCCTTATATAACTGATTATTATATCTTATTGTGACAAGAAAAAGATATCGGCTATCTTGAGTAGCCACGATCCTAGGTATGAGATTACCTTGTCATACATGTGACCTCGGTAGTGTAAATATATGTGGGGTCGTGTCCATCGATTTGATCGTGGAGGGTGCCTTGATCATCATAGTGACTTCAGTCATGGAGGAGTCTTCAGTTTGGACTTAATATGAGTCCTACCCGAGAAATGAGAGTATTGAGTTTTGTTCAAAAATATTATTGAGTGAGCTTTATCCCGAGTATTTTTTCTCCCCAAAATATCTTCATCTTGATTAATGTTGGACTTCTTCATGTAATGATGTGTGTGATCATGTTGGGACATGAAGCTGTGTGGTTAAGGTTTATGCGAGTTGCTCTGAGTAATTATCAGGATCGAGTCCCTATGATTTTCATCTGGCAGTCAGGCGGCTTAAGTTGGATCAGGGGTCATAACAACAAATCTTTTAATCCTTCGCCTGAATGCATCGTGAGGACTTGGTGTTATGATTGAATTTCTTTGATCTGATGTAGGTAATAAGACAACCAATTCATTGGGATTGCTTTACTATGAGGTCGACTTGATGCTGTGACGTTATTGAGTCTTCATAAGGATATGATTTTTTCAAAATCTTACGTTGCATTCTCGTGTTGATCCATGCTTCACCATATATCCGATACATTACTTTGGCATCTCATGTCTCATGCTTGATGATGGAGTTATTACACTTAATGGCGTGCTTCCCGAGGGTTCTTCTTGCCATCTAAAGTTACATTTTTTGAAAACCAAGCCATGATTGGGAACCAATAGGCTTTGATGCTTTAGTTGTTGACTCTTTCTCGTAACTCAATCTCTGAGTTTATTGGTCTATTCAAACACATAGTGATTCACTTGTCTAATTAATACACCCAAATTTCATGTTTCATTATCTCTCGTGATTGCCTTTTCTTGTTCATCCATGATTCTAGCTTGAGATTATGCTCTTTAAGGATAATGGAGGCGCACCCAATATGTTTTTTTTTCTCTTTCATTTTATTCATTTTCTTTAATGAAAAAAAGAAAACTACATTGGCATATGCATGAGGGAAAGAAAGAAACTATAATGCATGAAGGAACGAAAGAAATTTAAATGCATGAAAGAGTAAATAAATCCTATAAAATAATGAAGCAAATGATGAACCTATGATGCATGTACTAAAGTTAAACTTATAATGCACAAAAGATACATTTATGGTTGATGGATGGAGTTAATGAAAATTCTGATGCATGAAATGAAGAATTAACAAATCATGAGTTTAGAAAAAAATGTTGATGGATGGAGTTAATAACAATTCTAAAAGATGGAGCGAAATAAGATTTGCACCCAAAAATTTATTGTACTTGTATGCTAAAATAATAACAATAGTAATCAACGATGAATGTAATGATGAAAACGATACATTTATGGTTGTGATAATGGTGATGATGATAACTCAATTAAAAAAATTGAAAACAAATTATGGCAAATATCAAGTACCACATAAATGTTCAACATGACCTACCTAACACAATTGGGAGAGCCTAGGATTTGGTTTTGATTTCTCTTTATGGGAGGCTTTAAAGTTGTCTAGATATGTGTAGTTAGGGTGTAAAACTTTTAAAAGGCTCTCAAGCTGTCCACACTGTTATCCAAATGGAATAATAGGGGCCCACAAATGGTATCCCGAAGGGGTCGACCTGAGTGAGAACTTTTATGAGCCTGCACGGGAACCTCAATTTCACGAAGGCAATTCACTACTTATTCTCGCTAATCCTAAAGCGAAAGCCCAGGTAAGGGAGTAGTGTATCTGTGTGAATTAGAAATTATGTAAAAAAATATACATCATAAAAAATAAACTATACACAACTACAAGCATGAATAAGAAAAATAGTGAATCAAATAAACAAACAAAGAACCACACAAAAATGATAGCACATGTTAAAATTTTGGCTTGACTCTCTATCGGTCTAAAAATGGTTAGACCGATTGCGTCCCCAGCGGAATCGCCAAGATGTCACAACATTAAAATCAAAACATTATTAGAGTTATTCTTGATATCCCAAAAATAATTTCTCACCTTGGTAGTTTGAGAAACTTAGTATCCAAAAAATCCCAAAGTCCATCATCGGATTTTTTTAGTGAAAACTAAATAATGAAATTAGCAAAAATTAGATCTAATTGCTAAAGTTTCAATCCATACATATTGTATGATGTCAAACATTAATTATAATGATAGAAAAATGAGACAAGAATCACATTTTAAACAAAATAATACAACAGAGCTACATACATAAAGATGTAAAATAAGTATTAACAACTAAAAAAAGGAAATAAAAAAATTAATAGAGATAAAGTTAGAATGATAAATTATTGTATGATGTCAAATTATAAGAAATGTGAGAAGTTGGGATCATGTGTAAAGCATGTATGAAAACTAATACATGTAAGACATAAAGCAAAAAAAAAACTATGATAAATAAAATTGAATAGAAAGAAAAGAATTAATATATATATATATACAATACAGAAAGGGACGACAAAGCCGTAGCTTTCTGTCGTAAGAGCTAATGCGTGCAGCAAAGGAAGCCTCTGTTGTGTTCTGCTGTTGCTTTTTCCTTTTCCTTTTTTATCAAATAATATAAAAAAATAATAATAATAGTAAAAATTGAAATATTAATACACAAATAAATAAATAAAGGATGAAAAATATTGAAAGATTTTGAAACATAAAAATGATGAAAAAAAAGACTTGTAAGAACATAAAAAAATTAAAGCTTAAATATTTACATAATCTTGTATAGAAGTTCTACTCTCTATTTTATGCATTTTTATGTATGAGAAATTATTATAGAGGATCTTTGCATCAAATGTATATTTTCAACCCATTAAAGGGTTGATTCACATTGAGTTAATTTTACACCTCTAAAAAACTTTATCCTCATCCTCATTGATTGAGTTGATGACAAAGATATCTCATTATCAAACTTATAAAGAAATCATCAATGCATGAAAATAAAACTTAAGATTAAGATAAAGAGAAATGATAAAGAAGGAATAAATAACTTATGTATGGGAAAAGAAACAAAAAAATAAATATAAATTACATGAGTATGAAGAAAAGAAATGATGAAGAATAATGAACAAGATCTTGTTAGTAAGGATGCAAGAAACTTAAACAATATTAGGAAAAATAGAATGAAAGAAGATGAATAGACGAATATAAATATAAGCTCTCATCCTCTCTTAGAAAATCTTTCATATTTCTCAGTATCTCTCTAAAAAGATAATTCCTTCTCTCACAAGACTCTCTGCTTTCTCATTCCAAAATCCCCTTATTTCCCTCTCTAAAATCACTTTCTCCTCTCTCTTAGAAAACCCACCTCCTTCAAGTGAAGGATTCACTTCTTATTTATAGGCAAAATTAGGGTTTACCTTTTTACTTTTAGTACTTTTGCTCATTTTTTTTATTTTTTTAGTCCTTGAACTCTTTCTCATTTTAGTCCTTGGGATATTTATCTATTATTGAACTTGCTTTTTTTGTTTTTGTTCTTTTTAAAATCACACGCAGGCTTAGGCTAGTGAATAAGATAATAACCAAAGCGTGTATATTTAAACTATTGGTCCAGAAAAAGTACAGTATCTACACACAGTGCAATTGTTTAATCGTGTTTTTCAAACTAAATTTCTATTTTTTTCTTTATTTAAAGCTATGGATTTTTAACTATTGAGAGCTTAATAACCATCAATACTTTAAAAGTTAAATCTTGGGTTCTTTTAATATTTCTCCTATGAAAGCATTTGATTTTTCCTCTTATAACTACTCAAATCTGTGTACATGATAACAAAGATCTTTATGCTGAAGAGGCTACTGCTCAGAAAGAAAGAGAGAGACAATAAATGCTTTCTATTCCAGGACTTATTGCCCCCAATGAGTTGCAAGATGAGATGGTGGATTCATAAAGGTGGCTAATTTTCATATTGAATTTGACAGGGTTAAAAAAGGCATATGTGATTTATGTCCAGAAATCGTGCATCTGAGCAGACATAGCAACATTTCATCCCAGTTTCATTTTCAAGCTGTTTTCTTCAGATTTTTTTCTTTAATTGGAATTCATAAGCCCGTAGCATGGAAAACGGGAAAATTTAATAAAATTATGAAACAGTACACTCACTCCTTACTTATTTCAATTATTATATTATTCTTATACAATATTCATGTCACAGATCTTATCGTACGAGAAGTAAAATGAAAAGTGAAGAAACAAGGGAAACTATATCGATGAGCTCGTAGGAAATCAAAACGGGGCCATGCCTCCATGAAAGGAGCCTAAAGTCCTTCGGAGTGTCCACATACATCATTCTCAGAAGGAAATCAGAAACTTTAAAACAGAGATATCCTTGTTTAACGGATCAGATGATGCTCAAATAATTCATAATGGAAACAACTGATAAAAGAAAAGATGAAATATTTCTTGAAACTCAGCAGATGATCCTGAAACTCAAGGCCAAAGTATTTCTCTCAGAATGAAAAGGTAAAATCTCACACGACACATGCAGAATCTAGACTGAAGACTTTATAAAAAAGAAGAGAGTCAAACCTACCAAAATCAGACATCTGTTGGAAGCATTCATTGCACTTCGACGAACTTCACCTAAGCGTAATGGGGGGGGGGGGGGAAAAAAAGGNNGGGGGGGGGGGGGAATAAACAGGTAAAAAATACATCACTACCACTTGGAACAAAAAGGACTCACCCACGACTCATGAGAAGCGTCGAGAAAGCAAAAACGGATGACTATCTAAAGTGGTGAAACATCTCGAGAATGAGATATCATCACCTCCAGAATAGGAACTGACATCTCGAGAATGAGAGATCATCACCTCCAGAATGGGAATCGAAATCTCGAGAATGGGAGAGCATCGCCTCCAGAACGGGAACTGACATCACAAGAATTGAGGATCATCACCTCTGGAACGGGAACTGACATTTCAATAATAAAAGATCTATGGGAACTAGCATCTTGAGAATGAGAGATCATCACCTCTAGAACAGGAACCGACATCTCGAGAATGAGAGATCATCGCTTCTAGAATGGGAACTGACATCTCGAGAACGGGGAATCATTACCTCATCGACAAGAGAAAATATTAGAATGGAAATGAGGGTTCAGACTGAAAGTCAAGTGGTTATGATTGATTGGCCCGAACCACGAGGAACCACCAAGTGACTATGACTGATTGAGTTGGTGAGAATAAAATAGCTGAAAGGAATGACCAAAGTAAGCTCACGCTTGAAAACAATCCCATCAGCCGAAAGCATAGGGGATATGATCATCCCCTTTTTATTATTCTCATTATTATTATTGTAAGACCTATAAGTACATGTTCATGTAAAAAGAAGAAGAGGAGGAGAGGAGACCTAAGCAAACTTCAACTAAAGGAATTGTATTTCCTCTCTTTTCTCATAAACAACTATGTAAAATTCTTGACACAAGTGAATATCAGCGATTTTCTCGTGATTTTTCTTCCCTTTAAGAATTTTTTACGTAAATGATGGTGTCTTTATTCTCTCTTTCTCTCTTCAAATTATGATATTTATTATTTGTTCGTAGATGATTTTTCATACCGAAAAAATCCTTTACAACAAGCCTATAAATGCATGCGAAATTGTGAATTAAAGGATCATTGAATACAAGCCAGTGAAATTTACTCTCTTTCATGTTTAATTTATCCGCTCTCATTACTTTCTAGTGTAAGGAAAAAATTCCTTTATATTTTTATGCTTTCTTTGAGAGTCGAGAGAAAAATCTCGAGAAGCCCATCCAAAAACACTAAACATGCCTAGAACTAGATCTAACGTAGCCTATAATGAAGATAATTAAGCCAGAAACACTAATGACCAAACATATCAATCGACCCCACCAGCGGAGATGCTCCAGAAAATTTTGACTGAGATGCAAGAAATGGAAGAACATAACATAGAAACACAGCGCGATGCATGGAGGGCTATGCAAGAACAGATCCATGCCCTTCAAGAATAAATGACTCAGACGCATTCTGAATTCAACCAAAGAGAAAATAATGAATAATATGACATCTGTTTAGAGAACAATAGGTGAGAGGCAAGACAAGAAAACCTTGAGAACAACATGAACATGCAACGGGAAGAAGGGAAATCCAGTCTCAGAACCAAGAAAAGGAGGTTGCAGAGGAGATGTGCCAGTCTAGAATTATCACCAAGGAAGCTGTGGAAGAATTACTAGAACAAAAGATGCTGGAGATGAGGAACCTAGGGAGTATTGGAAAAAGCGACCTTGAATCCCTCGCCCGTACCCCATTGAGCCTAGAGATTCTGGTGGCTCCTGTACCCAAGAAATTTGTGGCTTCAATGTTCAAGTGTTACGAAAGGAAAACATATCTAGTTGATCATCTCCATCATTTCAGGCAGATAATGGCACTATATCAGCATGAAGATGAGTAAATGTGAAGAATGCTCCCAACAAGTCTAGATGGAACGACCTTAAAATAGTATCATTCACTCCCTATCCATTTAATTACTAACTTTGTTGTTATGTCCTTTGTCTTTCTGAAACAGTACTTCACATATCGAGCAGTAATGGAAGACATGTAGTACATCCTCACGATCACGATCAAAGAAGGAGAATCCTTATAGGAGTACACCCAAAGATTTAAAGACGAAATGGCAAAGGTTGAAAACTGTGATGATCGGATGACCATACTAGCTTTTTAAAGAGGGTTATGACCAAAATTGCCCTTGTTCGAAGACTTGTCCAAGATAAAACCTTTATCAAACAATCAAGATTTACTTAAGTTATCAATGTTGATAAACTGGATCTCAAAGGAATATCTGTTGATCATATTTTTAGATAGAATTGGATAAGTTGTATCAGATTATATGAAAACTTATAAATAGAGGTAATATGTAACTCCATGAGAAAATAACTCTGAACACCTATAAGAAACAAGCTGACTATGCAATTTGCATTAGCCTTGTAAACCCTTTCTCCATAATGAACTACAATCAAAGTCTCCCCGTGGTGTTTTTCCCTTTAAGGGTTTACCACGTAAATCATTGTGTCTTTATTATCTCATTCACTCTCTAAATTATTCTCTATATTTTCATATTATGATATAAACATTCATGACTGATTGTCAAAGAAGGTGAATTTTTTCCTTTACAATCCTGTACACAGATTTGAGTAATTATAAGAGGAAAAATTAAATTCTTTCATAGGAGAAATATTAAAAGAACCCAAGATTAAACTCTCAAAGTATTGATGGTTACTAAGATCTAAATAGTTAAAAATCCATAGCTTAAAATTACTTCCCTGAGAAAGAATAAAAATAGAAATTCAGTTTGAAAAACACGAATAAACAACTGCATTGTGTGTAGATACTATATTTTATCTGGACCAATAATTAAAATACACACGCTTTTATTATTAGCCTATTTACTATCCTAAGACTGTGTGTGATTTTTTAAAAAAATAAAAAAAAAATTCTAAAATAGATAAATAGCCCAAAGACTAAAAATAAGAAAAAGAGTCCAAGGATTAAAAAATTTAAAAAAAATGAGCAAAAGTACTAAAAGAAAAAAGGTAGGCCCTAATTTTGCCTATAAATAAGGAATGAATCCTTCACTTGAAGGAGGTGATTTTTTTAGAGAGAGGATAAGGTGATTTTGGAGAGAGAAATAAGAGGATTTTGGAATGAGAAAAAGAATAGTCCTGTGAGAGAAGGGGTGATCTTTTTAGAGAGAGAGAGAGTGAGAAATATGAGAGTTTTTCTAAGTGAGAGAGGATGAGAGCTTATAATTATATTCATCTATTCATCTTCTCTCATTATATTTTTCCTAATATTGTTTAAGTTTCTTGCATCTTTACTCACAAGATCTTGTTCGTTATTCTTCATCATTTCTCTTCTTCATACTCATGTAGTTGATATTTATTTTTTTGTTTCTTTTTCCATACATAAGTTGTTTATTACTACTTTATAATTTCTCCTACTCTTAATCTTAAGTTTTATTTTCATGCATCGATGATTTCTTCACAAGTTTGATAATGAGATGTCCTCGTCATCAACTCAATCAATGAGGAGAGGATAATGCTTTTGAGGGGTGTAAAATTAACTCGATTTGAATTAACCTTTTAATGGGTTGAAAATTTACATTTGATGCAAAGATCCCCTATGATAATTTTTCATACATAAAAATATATAAAATAGAGAGTATAACCTCTATACAAGATTGTGGAAATATTTAAGCTTTATTTTTTATATTCTTACAAGTCTTTTCTTTTTTTGTTCATCATTTTTGTGACACTTGTTTAAACTAGTTACCATAAATGATCATTCCTAACAATGAATGAAGAAATGAAATAATGGTAATTAGTGAATTAAGTAGTCCAAAATTAAAAGGGGAATATTTATATCCCAAGCAAAAAAAATATTCTATTTTGAAAGTTTATTGATCTTTTTTAGTGACATTTACTTGAACTAGTTATCACCCATAATCACTCTCTTGCTATTTGGTTAGCAATGCCTCATGAGAGAAGGAATTAAAAATAGTAATTAATAAACTAAGTAGTCAAAAAATAAAAAAATTGGGCATATTCATATCCCAAAATCTATTTTTTTCATCCTTTATTTATTTGTGTAATATTGTTATTATTACTACTATTACTATTATTGTTTTATATTATTTATTAAAAAATGGAAAAGGAAAAAGCAACAAAGGACGCCAGACAATAATTTATCATTTTAACTTTTTCTCTATTCATTTTTTACTTCATTTTTTGTAGTTATTAATACTTTTTTTACATCTTTATTTATGTGGCTCTCTTATATTATTTTCTTCAAAATGTGATTCTTGTCTCATTTCTCTATCATTAGAATTAATGTTTGAATATGTATGGATTGAAACTTTAGCAATTAGATTTAATTTTTGTTAATTTCATTATTTAGTTTTCACTAAAAATCCGATGACAAACTTTAAGATTTTTGATATACTAAATTTCTCAAACTACCGATGTGAGAATTTTTTTGGGATACTAAGAATAACTCCAATAATGTTTTAGTTTTATAAAAATAATAAAAAGACAAAAAATAGTTTTCCAATGGTCTTTGTAACACCAATTAAATACCATTTATTTTGTTCATTTTTATGACGTAAAATATACCCAACGGGATATTCAAAAATGATTTTCTTTAACATTATTTTAAAATATAATTTGGATAGCATTTGACTAAATCTGGTAACCATTTTAACAATGGGTGATGTGGGGGTGCATTATAATTTCGTTCATTCCTTCATGCATTATAATTTCTTTCTTTCCCTCATGCACATGCCAATGTAGTTTTATTTTTTTCGTTTTAAAAAAAATGAATAAAAATGAAAGAGAAAAAGAAAACATATTGGGTGCGCCACTATTATCCTTAAGGAGCATAATCTCAAGCTAGAATTATGGATGAACAAGAAAAAGAAATCACAAGAGATAATGAAACAAGAAATTTGGTTGTATTAATTAGACAGTCGAATCACTATGTGATTTGAACAGACCAATAAACTCAGACATTGAACTACAAGAAAGAGTCAACAACCAAAGCATCAAAACCTTCGGTTCCCAGCCACGGCTTAGTTTTCAAAAAATGTAACTCTGGATAGTAAGAAGAACTTTCGAGAAGCACGCCATTGAGTGTAATAACTCCATCATCCACAATGAGACATGAGATGCCAAAGTATTGTATCAGATATATGGTCAAGCATGGATTAACACGAGAATGCAACGTAAGATTTTGAAAATATCATATCCTTAAGAAGACCCAATAATGTCATTGTGTTAAGTCAACCTCACAGTAAAGTAATCCCAATGGATTGGCCGTCTTATCGCCTACATCAGACAAAGAAATTCAATCCTAACACCAAGTCCTCACAATGAGTTCAGGCGAAGGTGTAAAAATTTTGTTGTTATGACCACCGATCCAACTCAAGCCACCTGACTGCCAGATGAAAATCATAGGGACTCCATCCCGATAATTACGCGAAGTAACTCGCATAAACCTTAACCACAGAGCTTCACGTCCCAACACGATCATGCACATCATTACATGAAGAAGTTCAATATTAATCAGGATGACGACATTTTTACCAAGAGTCAATTGACAAATATGAAGAAAGTTTGTCCCTGTCACAAGACGCTCTGAGACGCCATCATGAACCAGCAAAAAATACTTAGATATTTAAGCATAAACTCTATTGTTTGATGATCTCAACGCCAAGATATGCTCAATACATAATTAAGTGCAAAGACAAAGTCTTGGGTAAAAGCTTATGGCTCCCTCCACAACATAGTTTCTGACTCTATTGCTATGCTCCAGACTCAAGAAGCGGGGGAAAATTGTAGGGGAGAAAAAACACTATGGATAAAGCTCATTCAATAATATTTTTGAACAAGGTCCAATACTCTTCCATGACCGAAGTCAGATAGTCAATATCATTTTCCTGTCAAAATAAGATATAATAATCAGTCATACAAGTAAATGATAGGCATACATCAAATCTATCAAGCGATCTCAATGGTTGTTAAAGAGGGTAAGATGATAACCAAAATATCTTGATCAGAGAATATTATCTATGAATATCTCCATTCCTTATCAAAAAAAGGAAGAAGATACACTAAACCTATATGTTTGATTGATACAGAAAAATATTATTAATATATGATAATTCCCATTAAACGGTAAACAAATCTCCATAATGCTATTTTTCTCTAAAGTTATGTAGTACTTGAATATACATAATTTTGTACTTGAAAATGCTGCTTGGACTTGTACAGTGCTGCACAGTGACATGTGGTTGACTTGTTAAAGAAAAGTGAGATGCCATGATGTGATGCTGAGGTTTCTTATTTATGTAATGTTTGTTTTTCGAAGCTCTGAATGTGGGGTGGGTATGGGTAGGAGGGCTATTAGATGATGAATTATGTTTGGTTATGCATGCTTTGATGTTTAAGAGACTGAATTTTATCATTTTATCATTATTAATTGAAATTGACTTTGTTTGAGGCTGAATTTTGTTAAGTTATGCATACTAGAGTCGATTGGTAGGAAAACTGTTATTTTTGATGTTGGTAACACATGTTTTAAAGTTCAAGAATATTCTTTGAACGTGGGATGAGTATGGGTAGGGGAGAGGGGCTGTTAGAGAATGAATTATGTTTGGTTATGCATGCTTTGATATTTTAAAAGACGAAATATTTTCATTTTACTATTATTAATTGAAATTAAATTTGGTTGAGGCCGTATTTCGTCAAGTTATGGATCTTAGATTCAGTTGGTAGAAAAGTTGTTATTTTCGATGATGGTAACACATGTTTTGAGGTTCAAGAATACTCTTTGAGGGTGGGGGGTTGTTAGAGAAAAAATTAGGTTTGGTTATGCATGCTTTGAGATTTAAGAGGTTGAATTTTATCATTTTATCATATTAATTGAAATAGAATTTATTTGAGTGCTTAAAGGTATAAAATAGTGATGTAAGCAATGTGATATTATCTTAAAATTATGGTCTTATTCTTTATAATGCATGACCTAAAATCCCTTGAAGGATTTCAACATGGCATCAAATTTTGAAGAGTTAAGTAGTGTGACTCTGAAGTTATTTTGTAGCATTGTGAAACTTTCAGATATTTTTTTGAATAGCACGTTGTATTAGTAGACTACATACTAATATTTTTAGATGATAATTATAGATAATATTTTGTGAAAATGATATGATGTTTGAATGCCTTTTAGTCTAGAAATGTATTAATTTTAAATGTTTAAATATGTACGTAAATATGTGTATATAAATTGATTGTAAAAAATAGCATCTATAAAATGCCAAGAAAATCTTTTTATAAGAGGCATAATTTATAAAAAAAATTATATCAATGAGATTCAAAAACTCTTATGGTATCTGATTTAATAGGATACAAAAATACCTTTGACTATTAATTCATGAGAATTAAAAATACATATTGAATAAAAGTAACAAGAGTCGTAAAACCTCATTAAACAACGTTCTACAAGAGTCGAAAAATTCTGCAAAAAGTGAGATACCATAGGGGTCATTATAGGAGGTGTTGCGTCTCGTGAAAAATGCAGACTTTTAATATGAGGGGTTGTCACAGGCGCCGCATGATCCCTGTGAATTATTTTTCATGGGGATATCTGCCTCTTGTTGAATGCTGTATTTCTTGTAGTACAAGTAGAGGAAGGTCGTGGCTTCAATGCGCCATTTTTTTATGGTCCAGCTGAACTTCTTATCTGAAGGACCATTAAAATTACACATCCTTAGTCTGCTAATGTGCACCATGGACTTACTTGACCAGCTCTGAGATGACACCGTTGCAGGTCCTCGACCAGAGAATGGCCTTGGCACGCTTTGCAAGCACCCAACCTTCTCTCCCTGATCAAGCTCCGGCAAGGATTTAGATGGCAGGAGTGTGAGATCATACGATGATGACTCAACGAAGGATCTGGTGAAGGTTACTTTGAGTATCATGATAGTAAAACCCCCCAAATTACATTTCTGTTTGCCTCTGACTTCACCTGCTGGGTCTACTCCTCCAATGTTTCCCTTATCTGAACTTGATTTGGAGCTCTTGAAAAAAAGGGTTATGACAATTTTCATGAAAACTGTTCAAAAAAGCAGATTATGCAGAATGATCCACTTTACAAAATTAAACTGTATTTATTGGAAACCAACTATGTGGCGAATCTTATATCATCAGAAAGATACATAAGTCTACTTATTAAAGAATCCCACAGAATTATTTGGAGCTCTCAATCAAAACTTATGTTGTGATAACGTGTTGACTGTCAACTTTTTCTCTTCTTCGACAAAGGAACTAAGGGTGTGACTTGAGAGGGGAAATTCATAAGTCCTACTCTCAAAAGGAAATAAGGACGTAAGTCCTTCGGAGGGGCAGTTCATAAGTCCTACTCTCAGAAGGTACTAAGGGCGTAAGTCCTTGAGAGGGGCAATTAATAAGTTTTACTCTTAGAAGGAACTAAGAGCGTAAGTTCTTGGGAGGGGCAATTCATAAGTCCTACTCTCAGAAAAAAATCAAACGGAGCCATGGTTCCACTGAAGGAGCCTAAGTCCTTGGGAGCATATACATACGTCGTTCTCAAAAGGAAAACTAAATGTCTTCAGAATGAGAAAGTCTGGAGAACGGAAAAAGAAATATCTTCAAAACGAGAAAGGAAACATCTTTAGAACGGGAAAGTCTGGAGAATGAAAAAGGAAATGTCTTCAGAACTGAAAAAGAAATGTCTTCAGAACGGAAAATTCTGGAGAACAAAAAAGGAAATGTCTTCAGAACGGGAAAGTTTGGAGAACGAAAAAGGAAATGTCTTTAGAACGGGAAAGTCTGGGATGTGATCATCCCCTTTTTATTATTCCTATTATTGTAAGGCCTATAAGTACAAACTCATGTAAATAGAAAAAAAAGGAGACCTAAGCAAACCTCAACTAAAGGCACTACCCTTCCTCTTTTCTCTCATAAAAAATTATGTAAAATCATTTACATAAGTGAATATCAACGATCTTCCTGCGGTTTTTCTCTCTTTAAGGAATTTCCACGTAAATAATGATGTTTTATTCTCTCTTTCTCTCTTCAAATTATGATTCTATTATTTGTTCGTAGACAGTTCTCCATACCGAAAAACAATAATGAATAAATACCTTTTTAGGTAAATTTTGATTTAATAACTTTGAATGATTGGAGAAAGTTATTTAAAATGTGTAATTCTACACTGGCTAACATATTTAGTGTTCTTAGAAAAACAAGTGATGAATAAATATTTTTTAGGTAAATTTTGATTTAATAACTTTGAATGATTGGAGAAAGTTATTTAAAAAGTGTAATTCTACACTGGCTAACATATTTAGTGTTCTTAGAAAAACAAGTGATGAATAAATATTTTTTAGGTAAATTTTGATTTAATAACTTTGAATAATTGAAGAAAGTTATTTAAAAGTGTAATTCTATAACGATCAAGTAATGGACCAAGTTTTTAATTAGTCATTAAACATCAACTTATAAATGATTGATACATTATTTGTTCACTAAAAACTTGATCAACTACTTAATTAGTGTAGAATCATTCAATATGAAAAGTAATGAAGAAAACTAAATATTTATACTGATCTTTTTAATGTAGGACAAAATTAAATCATACCTCTAAAATTTAGATAATAGAATTTAAAATATAATTTGACTATAACACATCTTTAGAAACTTTGAATATATTGTATTTTATATTCTAGTATAATTAGTATATTACATAGCTACAGTTTCACAGAATTTACATACAAACAAATGAAATATGTAATATAAATAAAAAAATTATGATCAAGCTAAAAAAATCATAGATAATTTATTCTAATGACATCATATTTTAATCTTTTAAGAACACATTTCTACTATATACTCTTAACCTTTTTCTAGAAGCACTTTGTAAAGGATTTTTTCCTCTAAAATAGAAAATATTAAGAGCAAAGAAAATAAGCACGAGAGTAAGCAATTTACAATGGCTTGTATTCAATGATGCTCCAGTTTACAATTTGGCCTGTATTTATTGACTTGTAATATAACTTAATCCCGAAATAAAGCAAGAATAAACAGAATATTTTTTGAGATTGAGTTTATTTTTCAGCATTTGCTTCATATTTTAGGTGAACAATTGAGCCATGCTTATCAGTATTAACAACTTTCTGAATTTGAATCATTTGGCGTAGTGTGACGAATCTGACGGTTGTAGTGATTGCTACCAGCTTTGCCACGGTGATGATTCCCTCGATTGACTTCTTTGGCTTCCGTGACTTCCTATGTGACTTTTATACTTCAGCTATCTTGGTTATGCGAGTAGCTCCAGATCAACTTCTTTAAGTCTGCCAACATGAAAAATTCAACTATTCCTATAATGAGTCTGTGGAATTTACTTTAATTAGTTTTCTTCTCCGCTGATATAGCCGAATACCGAGAATTATTCCTGTTCACTTGCCCCATTACACTTGATGAAGTCTCTCTTCATTCAGGTGTAATGATTTGATTTCTCAATCTTCAATACTAGATTTATTGGGACCTGCAATAATAATGACCTGCAAAAGTTAGCAATAATAAAGTTACTTTACCGAATGATGTGCGCTTTGATGGTTGCATGAGCTTTCTCTTCTGTCGTTTCATTCTCTTCTGTCGTTTCATTCTCCTGTTCACATTCAAGCTTAATTAATTAATCTTTGTGATTATCTATCAAAATTTGGACGAATCCTTAATTCATAATTGACAATCTAATAAATCGTTTTAATACATCAATAAAATACTAATATATAATTAATTTACACATCAATTTATTAATTGTAAATAATTACTCGTATAATTAAAAGATGGAAACTTTGCATTGGAATTCTCTAATCATATATGGGAAAATTAGACAAGAGTTTAGATCGATTTATAATTATAATTAACCGTTAAATATATTTTGCAAATAAAATACATAAAATAAGTAAATAATTATGATCGGTTACCTACCTGAACAGGAAAAAAATACCCAAGACACGTGTACAGAAAGAATGCTGAAACGTGAGACCTCGTTAGAATGGGGAAGAATGCTGAAACAGGGAATTATCCCTTCTGGAATGGGGGACAATATGCCTATCGCTTCTGGAACAGGTGTCTACCGCTTCTGGAACGGGGGCAATCGCTTCTGGAATGGGTGACCATCGCTTTTGGAATGGGTGACTATCACTTTAGGAATGAGAAACTATCGCTTCCACTAAGGGGGACCATCACTCCCAGAAAGGGAAAAACAACAGAACGGAAACAGACATATCGAGAACGGGAGATCATCACTTCTAGAATATGAATCGATATCTCGAGAACGAAGAATCATTACCTCCTGGATAGGACAGAACATCAGAACGAAAATGTGGGTTTCAGACTGATAATCAAGTGGTTGTGATTTATTGGCCCAAACCACAAGGAACCACCAAGTGGCTATGACAGATTGAGTTGCTGAGGACAAAATAGCTGAAAGGAATGAGCAGAGTAAAGGAGCCCACGCCTGAAAGTAATCCCATCAGCTGAAAGCATAAGAGATGTGATCATCCCCTTTTTATTATTCTTATTATTGTAAGGCCTATAAGTACAAGCTCGTGTAAAAAGAAAAAGAGGAGGACCTTAGAAAACCTCAACTAAAGGCACTGTCATTCTTCTCTTCTCTCATCAACAATTATGTAAAATCCCTTTACATAAGTGAATATAAATGATCTTCCCGTGGTTATTCTCGCTTTAAAGGGTTTGATGTAAATGATGGTGTCTTTATTCTCTCTTTCTCTCTTCAAATTATGATATTTATTATTTGTTTGTAGAGGTTTCTCCATACCCAAAATAACCTTTTACATTTGGTCTTTCATTGAGAGCGAGAGAAAAACTCGAAGAAATCGCTCCCAAAATGCCAAAAATCAACTTTATCTTGAATCAGGATCTTTTGGCTCAACTTTATCCTAGTTTTGCTGAGGGAGCAACCTCATTTTTCACTTTGAATTGGTCAAAATATGCGAAATTTCTTATTTTTCGCGGAGGATTAGATCCAGTAACTGGGGGTCTATGGTTAACTGATATTGCACACCATCATTTAGCTATTGCAATTCTTTTCCTGATAGCGGGTCACATGTATAGGACGAACTGGGGCATTGGTCATGGGATAAAAGATATTTTAGAGGCTCATAAAGGTGCATTTATAGGCCAGGGCCATAAGGGACTATATGAGATCCTAACAACATCATGACATGCTCAATTATCTATTAATCTAGCTATGTTAGGATCTTTAACCATTATTGTAGCTCACCATATGTATGCGATGCCCCCTTATCCATATCTAGGTCCCCTCAACATCGAAAGCAAGAACAGAAATGATAACATGTTGGATGCAGAGATGGGAATGAAAATAAGTACAAAACTGGAAACGAACAAAAAATGGTAAACCCTTTCCTTGCATATTCAATTGGCTTATTTCTTTTACATTATTATCAACTTCTAAAAAAAGAAAAAAAAAGAGAGGAATGAGTTCAGAAAAGAAACCATTCAAAGGAAGGATGAGTTAAAAAAAATCCGAGCGGATAAGAAAAGAAATCTCAGATCAGAAGGACTCAGAAAACTCAGATCAGAAAGCTTATAAAAAAGGCTTTAGAAAAGTTGAAGTCAGAGTTTTAGACAAGTCGAAGTTAGAACTCCAGAACGAAAAAGTTGAAGTTCAGATCAGAGAACCTTCAGCTCTTCAGAAAAGAAAAGCTGAGAAAAGAAAGACAGAAAAGAAAAGCTGAGTAAAAGGCAGAAAAGAAAAGCTCAGTAAAAAAATTGAGTAAAGAAAAGGCCAGGTAAAGGAAGGTCGCGGCTTCAACGCTCTTTTTTCTGAGGGTCCTGCTGAACTTCTTGTCTGAATGACCGTTAAAGTTACACTTCCTTAGTCTGCTAACATGCACCATGGACTTGCTTGACCAGCTATGGGATGACATCGTTGCAGGTCCTCGGTCGAAGAAAGGCCTTGGCAAGCTTCACAAGCAGCCAACCTTCTCTCCCCAATAAAGCTCCGACAAGGAATTGGATGGCGGGAGTGTGAGATCATACGATGATAAATCGCTGGAGGATCTGGTGGAGGTTACTCAGAGTATCATGATAGGGAAACCCCTCAGATTATAATTCAGCTCACCTCCAGTTTCGCCTGTTGAGTCTACTCCTCCAATGTCTCCCTTTTCTGAACTTGATTTGGAGCTCTTGAAAAAAAAGGGTTATGACAATTTTCATGAAGTCTGCTCAGAAAAGCAGATTATGAAGAATGGTCAAATTAAAATACTAAACTATATTTATTGGAAGCCAACTATACGGTGAATCGTATATCATCAGGAAGATACATAAGTCTACTTATTAAATAATCTCATGAAATTCGATTTGGAGCTCTCAATCAAAACTTATGGTATGATAACGTGGAGGCTGTCAAATCTCCCTCTTCTTCGACAATGGAACTAAAGGCATATGTCCTTGGGAGGGGCGATTCATAAACCCTACTCTCAGAAGGAACTAAGGGCCTAAGTCCTTGGGAGGGGCAATTCATAAGTCCTATTCTGAGAAAGAACTAATGGCGTAAGTTCTTGAGAGGGGTAATTCATAAGTCTTACTCTCAGAAAGGACTTAGGGTGTGAGTCATTGAGAATGGGTGTGAGTCATTGGGAATGGCAGTTCATAAGTTCTACTCTCAGAATGAATTAATGGCCTAAGTCCTTGGGAAGGGCAGTTCATAAGTTCTACTCTTAGAAGGAACTAAGGGCGTAAGCCATTGGGAAGAGCAATTCATAAGTCCTACACTCAGAAAGAACTAAGGGCGTAAGTTCTTAGGAGGGGCAGTTTATAAGTGTTACTCTCAGAAGGAACTAAGAGGTATGTCCTTGGGAGGGGCAATTCATAAGTCCTACTCTCAGTAGGAAATCAAAATGGGGCCATGGTTCATTGAAGGAGCCTAAGTCCTTGGAAGCATCTATGTACGCCGTTCTCAGAAGAAAAAACAAATGTCTTCAGAACGGGAAAAGAAATATCTTCAGAATGGAAAACTCTAAAGAACGGGATAGGAAACATCTTTAGAACGGGAAAGTCTATAGAATGGAAAAGGAAATGTCTTAAGAACGGGAAAATCTTCAGAACAGAAGCGACAAGAAGTTGAGAAAAGAATTTTAGAATATAATAAGAAAAGACATACCATTACACCTCAATAAGTGAAACTTATTGAGTGTAATGGGGGACAAATGAACAGGAAAAAAATCATTCAAGACACGTGTACGGAAAGAACGCTGAAACGGGAGACCTCGTAAGAACGGTGAAGAATGCTGAAGTGGGGAACTATTGCTTCTGGAATGGAGGACAATCGCTTCCAGAATGGGGGCCATCACTCCCCTTATTATTCTTATTATTGTAAGGTCTATAGGTATAGACTCATGTAAAAAGAAAAAGAGGAGGACCTAAGAAAACCTCAACTAAAGGCACTGCCCTTCCTATCTTCTCTTATCAACAATTATGTAAAATCCTTTACATAAGTGAATATCAACGATCTTCCCGGTGTTATTCTTTCTTTAAGGATTTTCCACGTAAATGATTGTGTCTTTATTCTCTCTTTCTCTCTTCAAATTATGATCTTTATTATTTGTTCGTAGATGGTATCCATACAAAAAAAACCTTTACACTACCATTATACATAGTTTTATAAATAGGACCATTTACTCTGCCTGGTCTTTGTATTACAATTTTAATAACGTATATTTTTTTTAGTTTGGCAAATTTATCGAGTAACTCGATTGTTTTAAAAATAAATAAATAAATAAGTTTTTGCCTTTGGAGGCGATCAACTAATAGTTTAGCTTATCTGGACTTAACTTTAATCTACTTTATAATTCCTGATAATAATTAGATTGAATTTAACCAAACTTAGCATTTCATGTATCTGAAATCAGGTATTGAAGGAGGCCAAGAAAATGAAACCCTCAACTTCATCCCTGGAATGTCTCAAATGCACATATCTGACTTGCCAGAAGGTGTCATTTTTGGGAACTTGAATTCAATATTAGCGTAAATGCTACATCAAATGGGCCAATAGCTACCTCTGGCTAAAGCATTTTTCGTCAACTCCTTTGAAGAATTAAACCCTATTATGGTAAATGATTTGAAGTTCAAATTCCAAAATTTCTTAAATATTGGACCCTTGAGCCTTGCACCACCGCTGCAGCCATCTCCAGCCGCTGACGAAGGCGGTTGCATATCATGGCTCAACAAGCAAAAGATTGGGCCAGTAGCATATGTTAGCTTTGGTTCAGTCACAGTACCACCACCCCATGAGCTTATATCACTAGGTGAGGCCTTAGAAGCAAGTATAGTAGCATTCATTTGGTCACTAAGAGAAAATTTGAAGGCAAATTTTCCAAATGGGTTCCTTGAAAATACAAAAAGTAAGGGAGTTTTGTAAAATGGGCTCCTCAATTAGACGTATTAGCATATGAAGCAGTTGGAGTGTTTATTACACATTGTGAAGATGACAGAATAAAGAGAGAGGCAGAAGAAGCTGAGAAATATGAGGATTTTCATTAACCTTGGTTTGAGAAGAATACAAAAATATATAGACAATGAAAATAGTTAACAAATTGAAAAATAAAAGACTTAAACAAACTAACTTGATGACTGAGATGTTGACTATACATTATCACTATAATTAGCACACATTTTGGATGGAATTCATTACTAGAAAGTGGAATCTAATTGCCTTTTTAATCCCCTTTCTCTTGACAAAAAATTAAAGGAACAATTTCTGTGACAACCTTTATAAATTTACCTAAATGACTCAAAGACGCATTAAAAATAATAAAAAATCTCATTCTATTAAAATCAATTAATTTAGATGTGAAAAGACAATACAATCCTATAACCAATCCGACCCAACCATTTTTAACCGAAATATAAACTAACCAGGATTTTTTAAGGTATAGGTGAAGTCTAGTTGAATTTTAAAAGATATTATTTTTGAAGTTTTCATAATTGAAAATTAAACAATGAGTAATAATATTAAATATGATTTAAGCAGTATCAATGAAACCTAACATGAATAACAACTATTTCCTTATAAATATGATTGAAGTTTTCAATTTCCTTATAAATTCAAAGATCTATTAAAACTATGCAAGAAAGACCCATAGTTTCGCAATAACAACTATATATTTTAAGATAAAAACATTAATGCATGAAAGTAGATAAAATTTACGAACTCGGATTTACTCAGATTACGATTTACACACAAATCTCTTGGTAGTCACCAACACACAAGTTTTACAAACTAGATGAAGAAATGGAAAAGAAACGACGCGAAGTCAATAGGTAAAACACATATATTTAATATAACAATACACAAGTCTTTTTAACAATCGTTTAGGGGTAAAATTAATCCTGAAAATCAGACATAATCCTATAAAAGAACAAGGGAAAAGGGAAGGAAATTTCTACACAACTCAATCAAAGGTTAGTAATACATTACACCCTGTAATGATAAATCAAATAGACCAAAATAAGTAATATTTCCAAAAACAAGAAAAAGTGTGCAACCAATTCCCCTATCTTAAAACCAATAATAATCTGAATCCTATAAATCCAGATTACAAGATACTACCATATTATCCCCTACATCAGTACTTCAATATTCTACATTTACCAAAAAGAGGTACCGACCGATCCATCCCCAGCCAAACTATGTGCCGCGGTGGGCTGGCTCCTTCATGAATTCCAATTAAAGAAAAAAAAATCTGAAAAGAACAGCTAGAAAACGAAACTGGGATGAACTGCTGCTATGTCTGCTCAGATGCACGATTTCTGGACATAAATCACATATGCCTTTTTTAGCCCTGTCAAAGTCAATATGAAAAACTTTTATATGAAAATTAGCCACCTTTACGAATCCACCATCTCATCTTGCAACTCATTGGGGGCAATGAGCCCGGAATAGAAAGCATTCATTGTCTCTCTCTTTCTCTCTGAGTATCAGCCTTTTCAGCATAAAGATCTTTGTTATCCTGTACACAGATTTGAGTAATTATAAGAGGAAAAATCAAATGCTTTCGTAAGAGAAAAAATAAAAGATCCTAAGATTAAACTTTCAAAGTACTGATGGTTACTAAGCTCTCAATAGTTAAAAATCCATAGCTTAAAATTACTTCCATGAGAAAGAATAAAAATAGAAATTCAGTTTGAAAAACACAAATAAACAACTGCACTGTGTGTATATGTCATGTTTTATCCGGCCCAATAATTTAAATATACACACTTTGATTATTAGCCTATTTACTAGTCTAAGACTATGTATGATTTTTTTTAAAAAATAAAAACTAAAAGAACAATTTCTAAAATAGATAAATATCCCAAAGACTAAAAATGAGAAACAAAGTCCGAAGACTAAAAAAATTATAAAAAAAAATGAGCAAAAATACTAAAAGCAAGAAGGTAAACCCTGATTTTGCCTATAACTAAGGAGTGAATCCTTCACTTGAAGGAGGTGGATTTTTAGAGAGAGAATAAGGTGATTTTGGAGAGAGAAATAAGAAAAATTTTGAATGAGAAAGAGGAGACTCTTGTGAGAGAAGGAGTGATCTTTTTAGAGAGAGAGTGAGAAATATGAGAGATTTTCTAAGAGAGAGTGGATGAGAGCTTATATTTATATTCATATATTCATCCATTCAACTTCTCTCATTCTATTTTTCCTAATATTGTTTATGTTTCTTGCATCCTAATATTGTTTTGTTTCTTTTTCTATATGTAAGTTGTTTATTCCTTCTTTATCATTTCTCCTACTCTTAATCTTAACTTTTATTTCATGCATTGATGATTTCTTTATAAGTTTGATAATGAGATGTCTTTGTCATCAACTCATTCAATGAGAATGAGGATAAAATTTTTGAGGGGTGTAAAATTAACTCAATGTGAATCAACCTTTTAATGTATTGAAAATGTACATTTGACGCAAAGATCCCCTATGATAACTCATATATAAAAATGCATAAAATAGAGAGTAGAACCTCTATACAAGATTATGCAAATATTTTTTTTTATGTTCTTAAAAGTCTTTTTTTATGTTCATCATTTTTGTGACACTTATTTGAACTAGTTACCATCAATGATCATTCCTAGCAATGAATGAAGAAAGAAAATAATGGTAATTAGTGAACTAAGTAGTCTAAAATTAAAAAGGGAATATTTATATCCCAAACAAAAAAAAAATTCTATTTTGAAAGTTTATCGATCTTTTTTAGTGACATTTATTGAACTATTTACCACCCACGATCATTCCCTTGCTTTGATTAGAAATGACTAATGAGGGAAGGAAAGAAAAATGATAATTAGTAAACTAAGTACTCAAAAAATAAAAAAATGGACATATTTATGTCCTAAAATCTAATTTTTTCATCATTTTTCTTTCAATTTTTTTCATCATCTATTTATTTATTTATGTAATATTATTATTATTATTATTATCACTATTATTGTTTTATATTATTCATTAAAAAAAGGACAAGGAAAAAGCAACAGAGGAAGCAACAGTGGCTTCCTCTGTTGCACGCAGCAGTTCTTCCGACAGAAAACAACGGCTTCCTCTGTTGCACGCAGCAGTTCTTCCGACAGAAAACAACGGCTTTGTCATCCCTTTCTATCCTACTATATCTATATATATATATTAATTATTTTTTTTATTTAATTTTATTTATCGTAGTTTTCTTTTTCGCTTTATGTCTTGCATGTATTAGTTTTCATACATGCTTTATACATGATCTCAACTTCTCACATTTCTTATAATTTGACATCCTACAATAGTTTATCATTCTAACTTTATCTCTATTCATTTTTTTACTTCCTATTTCTAGTAATTAATACTTTTTTACATCTTTATTTATGTAGCTCTCTTATATTATTTTGTTTAAAATGTGATTCTTGTCTCATTTCTCTATCATTAGAATTCATGTTTGAATATGTATGGATTGAAACTTTAGCAATTAGATCTAATTTTTGTTAATTTCATTATTTAGTTTTCACTAAAAAAACTGATGATGAACTTTAGGATTTTTGGGATACTAAATATCTCGAACTACTGAGGTGAGAAATTATTTTTGGGATACCAAGAATAACTCAATAGTGTTTTGATTTTATAAAAATAATAAAAAGATAAAAATAGTTTTTCAATGGTTTTTGTAACACCCGTTAAATGTCATTTATTTTGTTCACAAAATGTACCAAACGGAACATTCAAAAATGAATTTCTTTAACATTATTTTTAAATATAATTTAGGTAGCATTTGATTAAATCTGGTAACCATTTTAACAATGGGTGATGTGGGGGTGCTAATACATTCCTCATACACAAAGGACTCATGAACCAACATTGAGTTTTCGTAGACCAAAATTTTAGTTTAAAATTGGATGAACAATCACACCCTAAATTGATTGGTGGCAACTCCAAATTTTCTTTTTCGAAATGATGATTTTTCAATCGCCGCTCCGCGTCGTGTGGATGTTGCGACAGCTTCACGACTCCACTGGGGATGCAATGGGTCTAACCATTTTTAGATCGATAGAGAGTCAAGCCAAAATTTTAACATACGCTATTCTTTTTGTGTGGTTCTTTGTTTGTTTATTTGATTCATTATTTTTCTTATTCATGCTTGTAGTTGTGTATGGTTTATTTTTTACGATGCAAATTTTTTTTACATAATTTCTAATTCACACACATACACTAGTCCCATACATGGGCTTTTTCTTTAGGATTAGCAAGAATGAGTAGTGAAATGCCTTCGTAGAATTGACGTTGCCGTGCAGGCTCATGAAAGTTCTCACTCAGGTCGACCCTTTCGGGATACTGTTCGGACCCCCTGTTACTCCATTTGGATAACAGTGTGGATAACCTAAAAGCCTTTTAAGAGTTTTACACCCTAACTACACATAACTAGACAACCTTAAAGCCTCCCATAATGAGTAATCAAAACCAAATCCTAGGCTCTCCCAATTGTGTTAGGTAGGTCATGTTGAACATTTATGTGGTACTTGATATTTGCCATAATTTGTTTTCAATTTTTTTAATCATCATCATCATCCTCATCATCAGCATCATTATCACCAGCATAAATGTATTGTTTTCATCTTTACAATCATCGTTGATTACTAGTGTTATTATTTTGGCATACAAGTACAATACCTTTTTTGGGAGCGAATCTTATTTTCTTCCATCTTTTAGAATTGTCATTAACTTCATCCATCAACATTTTTTCTAAATTCATGATTTTTATATAATTCTTCATTTCATGTATCAGAATTTCATGATTTCTTTTGCGCATTATAAGTTTAACTTTAGTACATGCCTCATAGGTTCATCATTTGCTTTATTATTTTATAAGATTTATTTACTCTTTCATGCATTGAAATTTCTTTCATTCCTTCATGCATTATAGTTTCTTTCTTTCCCTCATGCATATGCCAATGTAGTTTTCTTTTTTTTCACTTAAAAAATTAATAAAAATGAAAGAAAAAAAGAAAATATATTGGGTGCGCCTCCATTATCCTTAAGGAGCATAATCTCAAGCTAGATTCATGAGTGAACAAGAAAACGCAATCACAAGAGATAATGAAACAAGAAATTTGGGTGTATTAATTAGACAGTCGAATCACTACGTGATTTGAACAGACCAACAAAGTAAGAGATTGAGTTACGAGAAAGAGTCAACAACCAAAGCATCAAAATCTTCGGTTCCCAGTCACGGCTTAGTTTTTAGAAAATGTAACTCTGGATGGCAAGAAGAACCCTCGGGAAGCACGTCATTGAGTGTAATAACTCCATCATCCTTCATGATACATGAGATGCCAAAGTAAAGTATCGGATATATGATCAAGCATGGATTGACACGCAAATGCAACGTAAGATTTTGAAAAAAATCATATCCTTAAGAAGACCTAATAACGTCACAGCATCAAGTCGACCTCACAGTAAAGCAATCCCAACGGATTGGCCATCTTATCGCCTACATCAGATCAAAGAAATTCAGTCCAAACACCAAGTACTCATGATGCTTTCAGGCGAAGGTGTCAAAGTTTTGTTGTTATGACCACCGATCCAATTCAAGCCGCCACAGAGCCAGATGAAAATCATAGGGACTCGATCCCGATAATTACTTGGAGTAACTCACATAAACCTGAACCATAGAGCTTCATGTCCTAACTCGATCACGCACATCATTATATGAATAAGTCCAACATTAATCAAGATAACAACATTTTTACCAAGAGCAATCGACAAATATGAAGAAAGTTTGTCTCAGTACAAGATGCTCTGAGACACCATCATGAACCAGCAACAAATACTTAGATATTTGGGCACAAGCTCTACTGTTTGATGATCTCAACGTCAACATATGCTTAACACTCAATTAAGTGCAAATACAAAGTCTTGGGTAAAAGCTCATGGCTCCCTCCATAACATACTTTCTGACTCTATTGCTATGCTCCAGACTCAAGAAGTGGGGAGAAAAAATACTCGGGATAAAGCTCATTCAATAATATTTCCGAACAAGGCCCAATATTCTTATTTCTTAGGTAGGGCCCATAATAAGTCCAAACCGAGTACTCATCCATGATCGAAGTCACCATGATGACTGAGGGACCCTCCACGATCAGATTTATGTACACGACCCCACCTATACTTACACTATCGAGGTCACACAGATAAAAATGTAATCTCATACTTAGGATCGTGGCTATTAAAGATTACCAATATCATTTTTCTGTCACGATAAGATATAATAATCAGTCATACAAAGAAATGATAGACACACATCAAATCTATCAAGCAATCTCAGTGGTTGTTAAAGAGGATAAGATGATAACCAAAATATCCTGATCAGAGAATATTCTCCATGAATATCTCCATTCCTTATCAAAATAAGGAAGAAGATATATTGAACCTGGACGTTTGACTGATACAAAAAATCATTATTAATATATGATGATCCCCATTAAATGGTAAGCATTTCTCCACAGTGCTATTTTTCTCTAAACACTCTACTGACTTGATTGTCAGAGTGCATTAGGTGGGGCACCTCCCCGGTGCCCTGCGTACTGCTTTTACGATCGTTCTTGATTTTTTCAGACCCCTAGACGAATCACAAAGCGATACGTGATGGACTTCTCGACAGTCGATGCTGATATTTTTTTTGCATCAACAGTCATAGTAAACACAATATTACAAATCCTAAATCCAAATCCTAAATCTAAATCTTTAATCCAAATCCTCAATCCAAAACCTTACTCCAAAATTTAGTAAACATGTCATTAATAAATGTATATGTATACATACTATATATTTATGTGTGTTTACATATTTATAGAGAGAGAAAAAATAAATTCATTAACTACGTAATCACGAACATATACACGATTTCATAATTCAAAATATAGTCAGAAATTTATTTGGTAAGAATTAATTACTCTTCTTTGGTCAAATCTCAAATTAAACAGAAGAGAAAAGTATTGTCAACTAAAGAAATAGGAAAAAGAATAGAGGAATAGCGAAAAAAAACCTTTACAGCTTGTCGGGCTTACCCCACCATGACTGAGTATTAATCTCATCCTCTTATTTATTAATTTAATTATGAATTTTTTAATAAGCAATTTCTCTCATATTTACTCATTCTTTCATAATTAATTAGTGTTTTCGTCCTCTTTTTCTTATTTCAATCTTTCACAACTCTTCACTTTTTACAGTGTTTGTACAAAGCTATTTGAAATCATCCATCTCAAATGCATCCTGACCCAATTTTAGCATTTCGAGTGCACAAATCATCAATGATTTGCGTCATATTGTTTGATGATTGGTTGATTTGTTGCACAATTGAAATATGAGATACTTCTCATGGCTTATGCCTATCAATATACAAGGGGTGGACAGTGAAAATTTGATTGGAAAATTAATTACATACTAAATATAAACAAAATAAATAGAATAATTCATTGAATTACGTTCTTTTATTCATTAGATACCTTTTAGAATAATGAACATGATAACAACCTTCGTCCACTCTAGAGGGTTTGTTTGGGG
This sequence comes from Datisca glomerata, assembly GCA_003255025.1. Lineage (NCBI taxonomy): Eukaryota > Viridiplantae > Streptophyta > Magnoliopsida > Cucurbitales > Datiscaceae > Datisca > Datisca glomerata. The sequence goes on from QANY01008646.1 coordinate 498,499, forward strand.
GTTTAAGGTGATGTGTCTATAAATGATCTAGTCTATGTTAAGTATGCATGAGAACGTGAAAGTTGGTAGTCGAATGGTGAATGACAAACAAGCTTAGGTAACTGTTGGAAGGTAACAACTGCCTTTAAGACACTATTCTCAGTGTTTGGTCTCGGGATTGATGAGAATTGATTGTCTCAATAATGATACCAATGGTCCTTTATATAGATGGGACCAGGTGGGGACCGCTAGTGCGCCCTCATGGTAATCACGTGATAACAATGTGAACACGTCTAATAGGTGCATCATAAACTTAAAACGACGTCACATTAATAAACGTGGTTATACTTCATTCCCTCAACTGGTCGTGCCTCAACGACATCGAGTAGTCGGATAACAGATGTTGAACTTACATTGCATAATGGACTTTGAAAGAGACTTCTTTTCGCCGAGCTTCCCTTGAGGAGGATTAAACAGCGAGACACGTGCAACGTTGTAAGGGGCGCACACCATGGGGACGGGTTGAGGTCCCTCAACCCATCGTGGGGGTGGGTAGAGATTCCTCAACCCGTCCGGACGGGTTGAGGGCACGTCGTGGGGGCGGGTTGAGCTGCCTCAACCCGCCGTGGGATCGACCCGACTTTTAAGAGACTGTTCGTGTCTTATTTACACTTTTTCTTCGAAAGGGCGCACATCTAAGGTGCCTAAGGAGGCCATACCCGTCGAATAATTTTCTTCTCTCTTGGTATAGCATAATTTTATCCTAATCCTACTAGACCACAACCTCTAGATTGTTCCCGAGCAAGGAAGGGTCTTCGAACTTTTGTTACTAAGTTTGAAGACATACACTTTTAATACATAATTTCATATAGCGGGAATTGCTGCCTTTATAAGTTCAAGTATGTTTAGCCATAGATCCTGTGAAGCTTATCATTACGCCACATAGGCACCACATGGGTGTATTTAGACGCCACATGTTCAATCTTGACATGTCACTCTCATTGACATGGATCCGTATTTACAGGGTCCTTCATATATCTCTCTCTCAAACTCCTAGAGAAAAAATCAATGAAATTATTTGTGGTTGTAAAGTTAGCTTGAATTCTTGTATGCAAACAAAGTAATTCTCGTTTTCTTCAATACGGGCTCATTGATAGAGTTTCTCCCATTTCTTTATTTTTCTTTTCCTTCTCTCGTGCGTTAAGATATGTGACAAGAATTTTTGTACAAGAACAATAACATAATAATTTATTGAAATGAGTAAGGAATGAGTGTACCGTTTCATAATTGCATGAAAATAATTTGAGTTTAATGCCCCACGTTCATTGGTAGAGTTTTTCTCGTTTCCCTTACTATGAACTCATTGGTACAACTTCTCATGTTTCTATTACGAAATCTGTTCTCAAGGATAAGACTTTAATTTCTTTATGATATACATGCTTCCTCAAGAACTTACGTTCAAATAAAGGACCATTACCCCGTCTTCATTCAGAGAGAAGAAATTTACGAACCACCGTTTTCTTTTGAGATGCGGACTTAGGTTCAAATAAAGAACCATGGCCGCCTATTTTCATTCTAAGAGAAGGACTTATGAATTGTCCATTTTCTTTTGAGATGAGAACTTAAGTTCAAATAAAGAACCATGACCCTGTTTTGGCCTTTAGTTTCAGGATCGTCCGCTGAGTTGTTTCCAAAAAATATTTCATCTTTGCCTTCTTCACTTGTTTCTGTTATGAATTATTTGAGCATTATCTGATCTGTTAGACAAGGATATTTATGTTTTGAAGTTTTTGATTTTCTTCGAAGAGCGGTGTCCTAGACACTCCCAATGACTTATGCTCCTTCTGTGAAATCATGGTCCCATTTTAATTTCCTTCTGAGAACGATTTCCGTAGACACTCCCAAGGACTTAGGCTTCTTTCATGGAACCATGGCACTATTTTGATTTCCTTCTAAGAACGATGTCTGCAGACACTCCCAAGGACTTAGGCTCTTGTGGAACCATGACCCGTTTTGATTTCCCTTTGAGAATGATGTTCGTAGACACTCTCAAGGACTTAGGCTCCTTCCGTGGAACCATGACCCCGTCTTGATTTCCTTCTAAGACTGATGTCTGTAGACAATCCCAATTACTCATGCTCATGTGGAACCATGGCCCTATTTTATTTCCTTCTGAGAATGATGTCCGTAGACACTCCCAAAGACTTAGGCTCCTTCCATGGAGCCATGTCCCCGTTTTGATTTCCTTCTGAGAATAATGTCCGTAGACACTCCCAGGGACTTAGGTTCCTTCCGTGGAGCCATGAGCCTGTTTTGATTTACTAGGGGGGTCATTGATAGAGTTCTCCCCATTTCTTTTGTCACGAGCTCATTGATAGAGTTTTCTCCCGTTTGTTTTTCTTTTTCTTTTTCTCATACACAAACATTTACGACAAGAATGTTGAACAACACCATATATAATATCACAATGGATAAGTAGGGAACGAGTATACCGTAACTTTTTTCTAGAAGCTCAAATTTCATTCCGTAAAGAATTTTAAGAAACTGATTTCCATAGCTTTGTAGCGACATATGATTTGTCACATAAGTATTAATGTCTTGGTGAAGCTTAATAGATGAAGTTGACAGTTTTGCACGTTATCGTGTAATAAGTTTTTATTGGGAGGTATAAATTAAATTCCATGAAATTCTTTGAGAAGTTGATTTTCATATATTTTTTATGATATATAATTCGCCATGTATTTGGCTTCCGATTGACGCAGTATAATTCCAAAATTGCATGCCTTACATAATCTGTAGTCCTGAACAACAATAATTACCGTAACTTTTGATTATAAACTCTAAATCGAATTATGTAAAATTCTTCAATAAGTAGACTTTTGTATCTTCCTGAGGATATAAAATTTGTGGTGTAGTTAGCTTCCAATAAATATAGTATAATTTATGAAGTTGGTCATTCCACATAATCTACTTTCCTAAGCAGGCTTAATGAAAATTGTCGAAACATTTTCTCAAGAGCTCCAAATTAAGTTATGAATTTTTTTTCAAGAAGTAGAAACCATATATTTCTAACCTTATATAATTTTTTATATAATACTGTCTAAATCGGTTTAGTTTTAAATTTATATATGAAAAGTGTTGATATATTTACTTTCCTGAACTGTATCAATGAAAACTATCATAACTTTTGATCGAGAGCTCCGAATTGATATCCGTAAAATTCTACAAAATTTTGACTTCCGTATCTTTCTGGTGAAATAATATTTTTCATATAATTTCCTTCCAATATTTCCCGTTTCCATTTTCGTATCGTTCCCGTTTTCATTTTCCGTTCCTATTTCTGTTCTCGTTTTCATTTTCCGTATTCAAAGCCACTTCCATTTCTGCTGCCGTTCCTATAGTAGATGTTGTACCCATTTTCCATACTTGTAGCCGTTCCTATTTTTATATTTTTTCCATTTCCGTTTGCAAGACTTTTTCCGTTCTCATGATTTTTCCCATTCTCAAGACTTTTTCCATTGTCAAGCCGATTCCGTTCCCTTTCTCAAGACATTTTCCATTCTCAAGTCAATTACATTCCCGTTCCCACGACTTTTCCCATTCTCAAGACTTTTCCTGTTGTCAATCCTTTTCCCGTTCTCAAGTCAATTTCGTTCCTGTTCTTAAGACTTTTCCCGTTATCAATCATTTTCCTGTTATCAATCATTTTCCCGTTCTCAAGTCAATTCCATTCCCGTTGTCAAGCTAATTTCGTTCCTTTTCTCAAGCGTTTCCCCGTTCTCGAGACTTTTCCCCATTGTCAAGACATATAAACTCAAAACTTTAAACCAAATTAGAATTAATACTCAAAACTTTATTTCTCACAAATCAAATAAATTCTCTCCTCCTTTTTTTAAAAGCTGATAATGATGTAAAAGAAATAAGCCAATCGAATATGCAAAGAATGAGTTTACCATTTTCTGTTCCATTTCTAGTTTTGTACTTGTTGTCGTTTCCATCTTTGCTTCCAACCTGTTGCCATTTCCATTTTTGTTGTTGATGGGGTGCTTGATTTAGTTTTTGGCATTTTGGGAGGGATGTCTCGAGTTTTTCTCTCACCCTCAACAAGAGCACCAAAATGTAAATGATTATTTCGTTATGGGAAACCTTTTATGAATGAATAATAAAGGTAATAATTTAGAGAAAGTGTGAGAGAATGAAAACGTCATGATTTACGTGGATAACCCTTCAAGGAAAGAAAAACCACGAGAAGACTATTGATATTCACTTGTGTAAAGGATTTTACATAATTGATGATGAGAGAAACGAGAAAAGGCAATGCACTTGGTAAAGGTTTACTTGGGATTGTCTATCTTATTTTTTTTTTTTACATGAGCATGTACTTATAGGCCTTACAATAATAATAATAATAATAATAATAATAATAATCACCATCATCATCATCATAATAATCATAATAATAATAATAATAATAATCACCATCATCATCATAATAATAATCATAATAATAATAATAATAATAATCACCATCATCATCATAATAATAATCATAATAATAATAATAATAATAATCACCATCATCATCATAATAATAATCATAATAATAATAATCATCATCATCATCATCATCATCATCATAATAATAGTAATAATAATAATATAATAATAATAATAATAACAACAACAACAACAACAATAATAATAATAATAATAATAATAATAATAATAATAATGGGGGATGATCACACGCCTTATGTTTTTGTTTAATGAGATTTCAGCGAGCGCCCATCCCTATTGATGGGATCTTCTTCAGGTATGGGCTTCCATGCTCAGCTTATCCACTATATTTTCTTGTCACTGCCGAATTAATTGTAGCCGTAAGATCCATCCCACGATTTCTGATATCCTTTTGTGTTTTTTCAAACTACAATGTTGACTATATTGGCTTATAATTGCTTGATTAATTATGATAGTCTGATCCATTCTATGGTTCTGATCATCTTTTCTTTGATGAAGTCTTCGGTCCAGATCCTTTTATGTGTCATGTGAGATTTTGACTGTTCAGTCACCATTTTCTATTTTTTTGGTTTGGTGTTCTTAGTAAGTTAATTTTGTTTTTTTTTCAAAAATAGTTAATTGTATTTATTTGTTCTTCTATTATTATTAGCTCTCATTCAAACATGATGAAACTATTTTTTTTGTCAAACTTACATTACAAATTCTAAGGGGAATATGTGAATATGACTCGAATATACGACATCTAAGGGAATGAAGCAACTAATTTATTTAGTTAAGTTTTATTCATGTTTAAACATTTCTTTAAAATTTAGGATGATAACTATTTAGGATATTTTCTTGCTCGATTGAAAAGTGGGTTTTTTTTTTTTATTCATTATTCGTTATTTCTTGCTTAATTATATTTTTTTCAAAACCGTGCAGAGCACGTGCATCTAACTAGGTTAATCCAAAATTTGTCATTTTTCAATAATCACATAAATTGAGATAAGAGAATCAAATCGGTTCCATGCATTAGAAGTTGTTATGGGTGTTTTCCCTAACCTTTAATGACACAATGACGTATGCCATGCCACAGTAGGAAACTCCCTCGAATGGTCGGACCCTTGGAGCTCAGGACGCACCGACCCGAGCTCACGAAATTCTATTGAGTGTAAAAAGGGCCGATGAATAGGTAAAAATACCCGCTACCACATAGATAAAAGGGACCTACCTAGGTCTCATTGAAGGCAGAGAAATAGCAAAAAGGATTTACAGGCTGCAATCGTGAGACATTCATAAATAGATTACCATCGCTTCTAGAATGGAGGCAGTTCATAAGTCCTACTCTTAGAAGAAAATCAAAACAGGGCCATAGTTCCACTAAAGAAGCCTAAGCCCTTGAGAGCAGGAGAAACTTTCTCTCTAAAATATGGAAAGCAAAGAAATTAAACACAATGGAAGCAAGAAATATTCATCCACTCTGAACGGGAAACAACTTAGAAAGTAGAAAAATCATTAAGTAAAGGTTCTCGAGAAGACAAGACAATCTTTGAAAAGGCGCATGCAAATCGAGAACTCCTCATCACTACACATCAATAAGTAAAACATATTGAGTGTAACAGAGGGCAAATGAACATGAAAAAAATCACCCAAGACAAGTGTACAGAATGAATGTTGAAGCAGGAGACCTTGTTAGAACGGGAAAGAATACTGAAACGGGAAAGAACGCTGAAGCGGGAGACCTAGTCCGAGCGGGAAAAAATGGATAAGAAGAAGAATGGGGGACCATCGATTCCAAAATGGGGAAACATCGCTTCTGGAATGGGAAGGAACAACATAAAAAGAAAAAGAGGGTCTGACTGACAATCAAGTGGTCATAATAAATTGGATAAGCCGAGTGATCCGGACAAGACAGATTGGCATGCCACCAAGTAACTCTGATTGATTGGCTCAGAATCACAGGAAATTGTTAAGTGGCTCTGACTGATGGACTCGGAACCACATGATATCGTCAAGTGGCTGTGATTAAATTGGCAGCTGAATGAGATAGATGAGAAATGAGAAAGGGAAAGAAAGAGAAGTAGAACCGTGGGATGGATCTTACGGTTACGATTAATTCAATAGTGATAAATACAATATAATGGATAAACTGAGCATGAGAGCCCAAACCTGAGAAGATTCCATCAGCAGAAAACAAAGAGGGGTGTGATCATCCCCCTTTATCATTATTATTATAGGCCTATAATACATGCTCATAAAAAAAGAGAAAGACAGAGGAAACCCAAGCAACGAAGAGCATTGCCTTTTCCTTCTTCTCCTATCAAGAAACTATGTAAAATCCTTTATGCTAGTGAATATCAACAATTTTCTCATGATTTTTCTTCCCTTTAAGGATTTTCCACGTAAATGATGGTGTCTTTATTCTCTCATTCTATCTATAACTTATTACCTTCATGATTCGTTAGTAAAGGGTTCCTCATACCAAAAAAAATCCTTTACAATTTTTAATCTAGATCGTTCATTTAAGAACTGATGATTTATATCTACTGACCAAATCTTCTTTTGTCACGAGGATAAACCCAGGATCCTAGCCGCCGGTTAGTAGCATTGTGACAACCCCCACCTACCTTCATATACAAAATTACTATTTAATCACTCCAACCTCATGAGTCATAGCCAACCTTCTAAATGCCACTTCACCACATGTCGCCGTCCTTGCCTTCCCCTTCGCACCCCATGAAGCCCCTCACCTTAACGTCCTCCAATGCCTCGCCACCGCCTTACCCGACACCCACTTTTCATTCTTCAGCATATAAAAATCCAACCATTGAATCTTCTCCAATTCAAAAAATGACCTCTTAAGTAACATAAGAGCCTATGATGTGACTGATGGTGTGCCTGAGGGATATGTGTTAGTGGGAAAACCTCAGGAGTGTTAAGTATTAAAATATAAGTTTATTCTTTGACTTTTAACCTTGATTAGTTTAGGTTGACCTTTGGTTAGGTTAACTGAGGGTTATTATCTTTTCTAGCCAACACAGTTGTAATTATTCTATTTCACATCTCTCAGCTGAGTTAATGTGAATATCTTCTTTGTCTTTCTTCTTCGAGCCCTCTCTTCTCTTTCTTGTTTTCTTCTCTTCTTTCTAATCTCTATTTCTCTGGTTCTTTATATAAGTTTTCATTGTATCAGAGCCTGTTAGGGCACACGTCCATCAATAGTAAGTCCTCTTTCTTCAATCTTTCTTCTCTCATATATGTGAAATCTGATTTATATCAGATTGGACTCTTCGAACTTCATCATGTGAAAATTTTAGATCTCTGCATTACTCAAGGCTCACAGTTTATTTGAATTTGTCGATGACACTCATCCTTGTTCATCGTAATTTCTTGAAGACGAGAAAGGCAAACCCAAAACCAAAATCGATCCAAAGTTCACTGCATGGATCGCTCAAGACCAGGCCTTGATGACACTCATATATGCTACACTTTTACAGTCTGCCCTATCTTGTGTAGTTGGCTGCAAATCAAGCTTCAAAGTCTGAACACCTCTGGAAAGATGATTTTCCGCTTTCTCTCGCTGAAATATCTTCTCTTAAACCTAAACTTCAAATTATTTCCATGAAAGGTAACAAAATCATTGATAATTATGTACAAAGAATCAAGACTGCTCGTGATAAACTTGCAGCAGTCTCTGTTTCAATTGATGATGAAGATATACTTCTCTACACTCTGAATGGTCTCTCCTCTAAGTATGGTGCTTTCAAGACGTCTATTCGCACCAGATCTGAAGCCCTCAATCTAGATGAATTGCATGTTCTCCTAAAGGCTGAGGAACAATCTTTGTCTGATCAAACCAAGAAGCATGAGACCCAGATGCAGACTATTGCTCTAATGGCCAACACCTCTCGAGGAGGAAATAATCAAAAGGATCATGGTCATTTTCAATCAAACCATGGAGGTCGTGGCAGTAATTGGTTATAGGAGGTCTTTTAACAATCATGGAATCAATCAAGGAAAATCCAGTTCTGGTTTGCTTCCTCCTCCAAATCTTTCTTCTAGTCAATTTTCTTCTTTCCATTCTTCTGCCTTTCAAAATGATCAAAGGCCTAAGCATCAAATCTACTCCAAGCATGGTCATACTGCCATAGACTGTTTACATTGTATGAACTATTCCTACCAAGGAAAGCACCCTCCAACTAAGCTTATAGCCATGGCAGGCACCTATTCTGGAAATCAGCCTGAAGCAAACAAAACCAATTCTTGGATAAGTGACATGGGTTGCAATGTTCATCTCACTAATGAGCTTTCAAATTTGACAATCTCTCAACAATATAATGGTGAGGATTCTATCACTATGGAAAATGGCCAGCCTCTTGATATCTCATATAGGTTTAGGTCATTTATTCACTAATTCTCATATATTTGATCTTAAAAACATTCTTTATGTGCCTCATTTAACTGTTAACTTGCTTAGTGTTTATCAATTTTGTAATGATAATAATTGTTCCTTTACATTTGATGCTGATATGTTTTTTATTCAAGATAAAACTTCAGGGAAAATTCTCTATATAGGACTAAGTAAAGATGGCCTATATCTTCTTTCTAACACTGCCCAACACCACATATTCAATCTGCCAACCAAAAACATTGCTTTTCTTGGCAGCAAAGTTTCATGTTCTCTTTGGCACAATAGACTTGGCCACCCTTCTGACTCTATTCTTTTAAGCACTCTTCATAGGGCTAACATTCATTTTCTTACTTCTAAATCTTGCATATGTACTAGTTGTACAAAGGGTAAGATGACTAAACTTCCCTTTTCTTTATCTCATATTGTTACTCATCAACTTGACTTCTTGCATAGTGATGTTTGAGGCTTGCTCCTACTCTGTCTATTGAAGGTTATAAATACTATGTTTTTTTTGTTGATAATACAAGTAAGTACACATGGATTTTTGCTCTTTGTCTTAAATCTAAAGTTACTACTATTTTTAAAGCTTTCTTGCCCTTTGTTGAAAACTTGTTGACCTCTGAACTTCAAATTTTACGTACTGATGGTGGAGGATAACTCAATAATACTACTTTGCATAATTTTCTTGTATTTAAAGGAATACAACATCATTTAACTTGTCCTTACAGGCCAGAATAAAATGGGGTGGCTGAACGTAAACATAGACATATAATTGAAACTGCTCTTAGTATGATGACTAATGCTTTAGTTCGTCTCTATTTCTGGTATCTTTTCTCTTCCGCTACTATTTTTCTTATCAACAGGTTACCTTCTCCATCATTAGACAATGTTTCTCCTTATGAAAAGCTATTTGGTAAGCTTCCTACCTATTTCTTTTAAAAGTGTTTGGTTGTGCCTGTTATCCCCTACTCAAGCCCTATAACACACAAAGTTACAACCTAAGTCTTCGCAACACATGCATATTTCTAGACATGTTATATTTGATGAGGACTGTTTTCCTTTTGCTCTCTCTACCATTTTTGAGTCTGCTACTAAAACTCTTCACACTTCTAATGATTATCTTTCTTTTTTACTGTCTAATAGCAATAATAAATTTCTCTCCCATGCTCCCACTAAACCTGCTGTTATTACTGATGTTTCTGCCACTAATAATTCTGGAAACAATGTTGCTTTTTCTTCTTGTTCTGTTGCTCCTAATGATAATTTGTTGACTACTGATAATTCTATTTTTCATAATTCTGATAATTCTATTTTGCTTAATTCTGGAGATTTACTGAGCATGCCTTTATCTGATCATAACACGTCCTCTCTGCTTCCTTTCTCTATTGTTTCTACTACTTTTCCTACTGCAGCACATGATAATACTTTTGTTTCTACTTTTTCTACTGTAGTTCCTATTGCTATTCCTATATATGTTTCTCCTGTTTCTCAACCTGTTGCTTTTAATTCTGGCAATAGTCATAGTATGCAGACTGAGCTAAATCTAGCATTAGTAAAAAGAAAATTTACTTTGCTAGCTCTCAACCTATTAAACCTATTTGCTTAGATACTGGGCCTAGTTCCTTCATTGCTGCCAATAAGCTTACACAATGGAAAAATGAAATGGTTGAAGAGTTCAATGCTCTTCAAAGACAAAGAACCTGGACCTTAACTCCTCTTCCTCCTAACATCAATTAGTTGGTTGCAAGTGGATTTATAGGCTTAAACATAATCCTGATGGGAGTATAGCTAGATATAAGGCTAGATTAGTTGCCAAAAGTTTCTATCAACAACCAAGTATAGATTATACATAAAATTGTAGTCCTGTTTTCAAGGCCACTATTGTTAGAGTCATCTTATCCTTGCTATCAAAACAGTTGGGAATTACATCAATTAGATGTTAAAAATGCTTTTCTACATGATAATCTCTAAGAATATGTTTATATGTCTCAACCTCAAGGGTTTGTTAATCTAAATTATCCCAGTTATGTTTGTAAGCTGCACAAATCATTATATGGTCTAAAACAAGCCCCAAGAGCTTGGTTTGAGAAATTTACATCATATTTTCTTAATCTTGGCTTTATTGCTTTAGTTGCAGATAATTCATTGTTCATTTATAAATCTGGAACTTCTGTAATTTATTTACTATTATATGTTGATGATATTGTTCTTACTGTTCCTAGTGCTGAAATATTGATAGTTTAATATCAAACCTAAGCAATGAATTTGATATGACAGATTTAGGTTCTGTTAAATTCTTTCTTGGATTACAAATAAATCAATCTCAAAATGGTATATTTATCTTTAAGCAAAAATATATACTTGACTTACTGGAAAAGGCTGGTTTATCTAATGCTAAACCTTGTAAAACTCATCTCTCCATTAAAACAAATATTTATGATACTAATGCTCCGACTTCAATATCTTTTGAGAGTAGGACTTATGAATTTCCTTTTGGGGGTTATGCCGTCAAACCATGTGTATTGCCATTTTGATATGAAACTTAAAGAGGATTGCATTTTTCTTATAATTGTTCTTTTAAATTATTATTGAATAATTTATATAAATATCTGAAAATTCCATATTCATGAAAGAGACTATGATCTTGTATTAGTACGAGAGAATTATGATCATATATAATGAATAAAATTGTCAGTAACATATTAAAGTATGAAATCTTTGATGAATGGTTGCTAGTACGGTTCATTAAGCATTATGAATGTGTGCGATCTAGATCCTGATCATTGATGTGGAAAGTCTCTTAGTGACGATATTTTTTATAATAAGAATATATATGACAAGATCGATGTGAATTAATATCTTTATTAACGTGACATTTATCATAAAGATTAGTTTGAATCCTAAGTAGTCATGAACTCATATGCATGTCTACTGAATCTTTTGATTCACTCTTTAAGATCTATTTGTTAATTAGGCTAGTGACTTTTATTTTGGAGATTCACTGATGTGGATGGCTGGGGACATAAGCTTACAAGATTTGAAATCTAAGCTTTTCTAACGGATCATATATTGATTTTCTTAAGTGTTAATTCTAGATCTGAATGGTTATTGAGCTCAAATTTGTAATAAGATTATGAATTAGCCTTTCACTAGTGGATTAATGATACTTAAGGAACAAGATGTACTAGAAGGGTAAAATGATAATTTTGACCAGTTCTAAATTATGAACCGATAATTGAAGGAAAAAATTACATGAAATGATTGTGTCAGTGGGCTGCATGACAATACTCTATAAATACATTTTATAATCTCTAAGAGTGCAATTCCATATTTATAGTGGAGTAATAATGAAATTAATAAATAAAATTATTTAATTAAAGAGTTAAATTAATAATCTGATGTGTTAAAACTTAGGATTATAGGTCCATGATCCCCAAGTCACCTCTATACTGCCCTGTATAGGGTGTGAATATTTCAGGACATGATAAAAGGATTGACTTGTAAAATGAATTTTTATTCTCGGCAAGTACATAATTATAAGAAAATTATGTGTGATTAATAAATTAATAAATAATTAATTTAATTATTTATATATTTAAATATAATTTTCATAAATTATATATATAAAAAATTATCAAATTTTTAATTATCTATAAGCGAGATATAATATCTAATTTATGAAATTAGATAATTAAATTTATGCATAATTAAACTGTTCACCGCTTATTATGGCTGGTTATTGTTATTATTATGAATAATATCTTATATATAATCTCACTCTCTGCTCAAGTGGCTGATTATTCTTATAATTGATTATTTCTTTGTATTATTTATTTTTCTAATCCGCAAATCTATTTTATCAAAGGCTGACGTATCAACTGTTATTTGGTTAGTTTTAGGTCCCTCAGTAAGATCTCTTAGGGACATAAATCCCACAGGTAGGGTGGTTGTAGAGGTAGGTTGGACAAGATCAACCCTAATAGGAGGTTGTAAGTCACCACAACAGATTAGTAATAAAAAATACAGTATGAAATTTTCAATCATAAGAATAATTTAGTTATTTTGAGCAATGAGTAGATTATCTAGAAGTAGTTCTTCTAGTAGCATTGGGTCTACAATGTCTTCAATATCCGACATAATGGATGAAGAATATTTTGAATTAGCATATGATCAAGTAGATCATAAATATTTTGAATACCTTCCAGATGATCAAGAAGATCATTCTAAATACTTTACAGATAATCAAGTAGATCATAAGGTATGAAATATACCCAAAATCTGCAATAAAAATATAAACTTTAAATCCTCTTCTAGATCATCCATTAATAATGATCAATTTATTAGGATTCAAATAGAGCAAGAATTGAAAAGTTTAAAAATTCAAAGTCTAGAACCTAAAGGAATAAGTCCCTAACGAAGTCAGACAAACCTTAATAATAAATAATTTAATAAAATTAATTATCAATCTTTTAATTCTCAAATTAGGGAGTATATCCAGTCTAGTACCCCTAGGAGTTCCTTTCCTGAATCATCTATTAACAATCAAAATTTTAGGATTAAAAAATTTGAACAAGAATTAAGAAATTCAAAAAATTTGAATCCAGATACCCTGAACCAAGAATATAAACCAGAATTGGAAAGAATAAGCCAACACAATGATGACCCAGCTAATCTTGATAGACGACGTAATAGGTTCAGAGGAAAATATAATATGTACAAAAAAAGAATCATACTAGCTGAATGGAAGACATTCATGCAAGAATTTAGAGTTGATATATTTTTCATTGATTATACCAATGATATTTATGAGAAGAATATTCAAGTAATTTCAAAATACAAAAAGGTCAAGGAAGACTCCAATGTGATAACTACTAGCCATCCACCACCTGAAAAAATCCTAATTAATTATAAAAATTCTCAACCTAAAAAAGAATTGATTCATTATGAGAAAACTCTTAATGAAAAAATACTTAAAAAAGAAATTTTGAAAAATAATATCTCAGAATCAGATAGACATATGTTAGAATCAACCATGAGCCATCTACAATCTATGAATTTTCAAAACATACTGGAGAACCATCCAAAGGTTTAGAAATGAAACCATCCTTTAAGGTTATTGACCAAGACAGTACCTCTGAAGTAGATAACCATAGGGTATAATCTACCTATAAATCTTTCACAATCAATGAACCTTCAAATATTAATAAAAATGAAGAAACACGAAAGAATTTAAAAACTAATGACTCATCTTATTCTGGTAGGATTGATAACGAAAACAATTGTTCAGAATTTGAAAAACTTATTAACGATAAACTTCAAGAATTGAAGGACAATAGTTCAAATTCAGAAAGCCATAGAATAGAATCGACCTATGAATCTTTCACAATTGATGAATCTTCAAACGTTAACAAAATTGAAGAAAAATTAAAAAATTAAAAAATAATTCTCTGTTAAGAACATTAAGCATAAAAATTCTGTAATCACTGTTTCTTCTTTCAAGATTAGAAAGGAAGAAGAACCTAATAAACAATTAGTTGAAAAACTCAATTACACCAATCAAAGTCTAATTACAATAGGTAAACAATTAGACAAAATTGAGAATAAGGTTGATGATCTTCATAAACCTGAATCTAGTGAAACTCTGGAAGAAAAATCTTTAATAAATCTTTCAGAAAAAACCACTCTAAATATTGTTCCCCTTAAGAAACAGATTGATGAAATGCTTCAGGAATTAAAAGCAATCAATCAAGATTCAGAAAGCCATAGGTCAGAGTCCATCTATGAGTCGTCCACAATAAGTGAATCTCCAAACATTGATAATATTGAAGAATCATTTAAAAATTTTGAATCATCTGAAATTAAATCTAAAAAGATTATTGATAATATACCTCAAGAATTGAAGGTAATTAATAATTCAGATTCAGAAAATCATAGGTCAGAATCCACCTATAAATCATCCACGATAAATGAATCTTCAAACATTAATAATATTGAAGAATCACTTAGAAATATAGAAATTAATAAATTAGAAAGGAAATGGCCTAAAAAGCCTATTCCTCTTGATATTCAAATTTCTGAAAAATTCATTAGTTAATCAATTTTCTATGTCTGTAGAGAAATTATAAGAATGGAATATTAATGGACTTTCTGAGAAGGATGTTCTCAACAATTTACAGTACGTGGCAATGGGAGCTAACAACTATATTACCACACATAGTTTGCCTCACAATGAGGTAATCAGTCTTTTAGTCATAGGGTTCACATGAATACCTCATTCCTGGTGGGGAAATATCTCATAAAAAATCCAAAAATACCATCCTTTTAACAGTGAAGATTAATGTTGAAGGAACCCCAATTATTGGAAAAGATAAGGAAACAATACCTAATACTATTAATACACTTCTCTACACAATAATTGAACACTTCATTAGAACACCAAGTAATATTACTTTATGTATCCATGATCAATTCAGTAATCTTAGGTGTCCAACCCGAAGTGCTTTTCACTGATATAAAATTATATTTTTATCTAGAGTGATGACAAGGGATGATAGCAATCAACCCATTTGAAAATAAAAATTCATTAATAAATTACTCAATTTGTTCACGCACAAAATTAGAACAGTCTTTAGTAATAAACTAGGTAATATAGCCTATAATAGTCTCACCTGCGGTACAATAATACATAAGAAAGGTCTTGAAATGTGTATTGATATAAATATCAATAAACATATTAAAAAGGAAACTGTAAAATATGAGTTAAACAATTTCTATAAGCAATATGATTTACCCATTATTGCTCCTTCCCAGAAAAATAGGAAAAATTCTCATTTGAGCCCCTTGGTTTCGGGGTGGACCCTTTCACTATATTTTATTATATACGCTTAGCGAAAAGAATGTTTTTGATACACCTAGGACATGGATTCTATATGAACCAATGGATCGTGACAAGTCATTACTACTAGCAATGACTTCCTCTTTCATTACTTCATCCTTACCATATCCCTCGCCCTTGTTCTCAGTTACTCATCAAATGGCACTCAGTTCATATCTTTAAGTTCGATCATTGACAAGGTTCAAAGAAAGGGTAGGCCATTGATAAAGAATCGATTCCAAACCACAATGCTAGCAGATGGCGGGTAAGTGTCTTAAATGTAACCAAAGTAGTCATTTTTCTAACATGTGTCACATCAAAAATAAAATTAATCAATTAAAAATCTCCGATGAAGATAAACAAGAATTGTTTAGAATCATAAAATCAATAGAATACTATGAGAGTGATATTGACGATATAGGAGAATTTGTATTCCCTGAATCCTTAGAGTCTAACTCCTCCAATACTGATAATAATTCTCCTAACATCTCAATGTGGTGTAGGGATAGTTGTGGTCAAAATATTAATGTCTTAAACAAAAATGAGGAACAAGAAAACCTCTTGTTAGAATTAATTAGAAAAATTGACAATCCAAAATTAAAACAAGAATTTCTAGAAAGACTTAAGAAAGTAATCCAAAAGAAGGAAAATTCTAAGTCTAATAATAATACTATGGCAAACCTTGCGCAAACCCTTGAAAAATTCAATAAGGTTAAAGGAAAATAAAAAGAAGTTACCTTACATGAACTTCAAAAAGAAATAAAAAATATTAAAATTGAAATAAAAGAATTAAAAGATTCTAACACAGAAATAAAAGAAGAATAAAACTTTTTAAAAATAGAAAGCTTAATTAAATCTAATGAACTAGGAGAACTTAGTAACTTCCTAATTACTAATAATCAAATTAAAGAACATATTATCGACAATCAAGATGATGATAACTCTATTCAAATCATATCAAAATAAAAAAAATGGCACATAATAGTCAAAATATTTATTCAAGATTTTAATTTTACAACAATGACTCTTATTGATTCAGGAGCAGATTTAAATTGTATGCAGGAAAGACTAGTTCCTACCAAGTACTTCAAGAAGACGAGAGAATCTTTGTCTTCTGCCAATGATACTCGAATGCATATTAATTATGAAATCCTCAAAGTTCATATTTTCAAGATAATGTATGTTTTAAAACATAATTTGTCTTAGTAAAGAATATCACAGATAAAATAATTAAGGTTTACCATTCATTTCTTTATTGTATCATTTCACAACAGAGTATGATGAGACAATTAGTTATCCCATGGATAAACTTGTTAAATTCAAATTTCTGTCTTTTTCTCATAATGAGAATTTGAAAATTTTAAAACAAAATTCTATTTTCAAATCCATAAATTTAATCTCTTGTAAAGAGAAACGGTTGTGTTTTTTACACGAAGGAATAAAATTGAGAAGAATTGAAGCACAACTTCAGAATCCTGATCTTCAAGATCAAATTAAAATCTTTGAACGAGAACTTAATTACAACCTCCGCAACAATATTTTTGGAATGGATAAAATATCCAATACCAAACAAAAGGAACATAATCAATAAATTTAGAGATACTGTTGTATTCTCTAAGTTTGACACAAAATCTGAGTTTTGGCAAATTTAGTGGAATAAATTTAAAAAATACAAAATTACATTTGGACGGTATAAATAGAAAACAATGCCATTTGATCTTAGAAATGTTCCCAATAGAATTTTCAATCAATTCGCTGATTTCTTATTTGTCTGCATTCTTATTAAACAATATTGGTTGAATTTCTTGATTGTTATATTAGTAATATTATTATTTTCTCCAAATATGGTAAAGAGTACTGGAAACACTTTAAATTGTTTGCCAAAATAATAAAGCAAAATAGTTTAGTTATCTTTGCGAGGAAAATCAAATTGTTTCGTTCTAAGAATAAATTTCTACGACTTGAAATTTATTATATTATTAAGGCAAGTAATCAAATCATACAATTTGCTTTGATTAAAAAAATATCTTCTAAAAATTAACTACAAATCTACAAAACATATTTTGAAGTTACTTCCAAAAAAAGTTCTGTCAGGTAATAATCTATCTTTAGCAATTCTGATTTCAATACTTAATACATTAGTAACTAAATGCCAGACTTTTTACTTGTAAACTTTTAGAGGGAATCATTTCAAAATTCTACAATGGAAGAATTTGAAGGTTCTGGCCTCCTAGAATACGGAAAGACAGAACCTAGAATACTCAATCAAAATTCTTTTAAAATCAAAAAGCTCAATGGGAGGACAACTGCTTTTTGTTCAAAATCCTCATTCATTAATTATGGTCTTAATGGATTTAAATATCCAAGAAATGCCTGGATTAATGAATTGGATATAATTTTTGAAGATGTTAGATTGAGGCATGATTTCAACGCAACATTAATTCAATGGTTCGAAAAGGGTGGAAAAATAGGTTTTCGTAGACATAATGAAATTCTAATTGTGAACCTTTTAGGACAAGCAATTTTTAAAATTGAATTTTCAAACAAAAAGATAAAAGAATTTCTGATACTGAAAGGAACCTTCTTCGTCATGCCTGACGGATTCAAAATAAGTCATAGTCATGCTGTGGAATCTTTAACAAAAAGAATCAGTATCACTTTCAGAAAACATATGAGAAGGATGAATGTTTAAAAAAATAGAAGAGTTTTCGACTCAACAATTGGCCCTTAAAGCCCAAATCAATGAAGAGTTTTCTACTCTAATCCAAGCTCAATCAATAATACTTGGATCCATGAGACTCAATCACTAATCAATCATGGTCAACCAATTTGACCTATTCTCAATATCTTTTGATGCCCAATCATTTTAAAAATACAAGAAATCATCATTTGATTTTCAAAAAAAAAAATGGCCAGTCAAAATCTCTTTCATATTGAGCCTCCATTTTCTCATCTAAAGGATCTTCTCAAATTGCCAAAACCCATTTCATTCCTAAATTCTATAATGTCCCATGTGACAATAACAAAAATCTCAGTTTCTATAGAGACATTCTCTTAGAAATAGAATCCATAAGAATTAGCCCAATCAAACATTCTGAGGAAAGAATCATTTACCATTCTTTCTCTATCCTCATGATCATAATTATGGAAAATTGGAAAATTCATCCCTTAAATTTCGAAGTATTTTTTATTAAAAAATAATACAATTATTTTGACTATATTGATGCATGACACAAGATTTTATTATATCAAAATAATAATTTTTCTCACTTTTGGTTTTTAAATTTTGATAACAATACCAAAATTGATTTTTCAAATTGGTTCCTAAAATGGTGGTCCATTCATGTACCTTAGAACTTTTTCCAATTGATTTATAACAATGTTTAAATTTTCTTTTAATAGTACACAAGCCCCCACCAATTGAGGTTTCCTTTCCCCAAAATATTTTTTCAATAAAATAAAAAATACCTTGAATTTTGAAATGACAATACTAGGTTGAAAATGGAATTCTCACCAGAGAGTATTATGTTAAATGGTGGGATAAGTTGAATACCCAAAACATATTTGCATCCACCTATTATGAATTTGCAAGTGTCCATCTCATTATGAGACTAGCACATCCTTTTATCTAGACTCCTTTAAAAATTAATGAACTCATTCAACCAAATCCACAACTCAAATCATCCAGTCCAATCCATCCAAATCTGGATCCATAACCAAATCAGAACCCTATTTAAGGGGTAAATCAAAAGCCACGAAGCCAAGTTACTAACTATTGAAAAAGGTTACTATTCAGCAATTGAAGGACCCATTTGATAATATCAATACCAATAATGAAGAATAAATTCAGATCAATCAATGAACGAATCATAGAATTAACCCCTGACAAAATGCCAATGTTTGAAAAAAATCATAATCCAAGAATCAAGGTAAATTTGAAGATGTATTATGGTGACACCTCAACACAATGCAACGATCATAATGATCTTCAAGACAAGCAATTATCAATAGCACTAGTCACAATGACTTTTGTAGACAATAATTATGATTTCTCCAAAATCAACAATCAAAGCACAAGAATCCAAGGAATCTAATGTGCAACAGCCTCAATAACATTTCAACAACAGTAATCATGGCAAAGCAAATATGAAGACGGGAAAACCAAGATAATGATTATCAAGGAATCTTTTCATTTTGTCTTCTTCTGTAATAATTGTACTAGTTGTCAAATAATTAGACAACTATTCATGCTTTTACTATTCTTAGTCAAAAGTAGACAAAAGTATAAATGTAAAATGTTTTTACTTTTGTACAATAGAATAGTTCCCGATGATTTCGCTGTTTGTAGTCCTCTCTCATTTGTTCCTTAGAACTCTTTTTCAACTCTTAAACTATTTGAGAGAAAAACTTGTTTTTTGAAACAAAGCTTTCTTCTTTTCCCTCTTCTGTAAATCTTTCTTCTTCTTTTTCTTTCAACATTAACTAGTGAACAGGAACACTATTTAATTGTTGCCAATAATTTCACTATTTGTGTAAGTTTATAATCTTACACCTTAATACAGTTTTACAGTTTTCATACTTCAATTCTTGCATCTTAATACCCCCTCTCTAATTGCTTAAATTATACTTGATTCCACATGTTTTGGTATTAAAGCCAAACCTGGAGGGGATAATTACTGTTTCTACTTCAATTTCTGCATAATTTAAATCAAGTAAATATTTTATTTATGAAATAACAGATAAGTTAGTTGATAGGGATAATCATATATGTTAATTTTTAATTAATTGATATCTAGATGATAATTTTATTAAAATAAATATTTAATTCACAGTAATTGCCACGTGTCAATCACTGAGAGGGTATCTGAAATTGACATGGACTACTGTGGTGCTACAGTAGTGAGTGTGTAATATTGTAGTGCCATGTGGTGCTACAGTAGTGAGTGCAACATTGTAGTGCAACATTGTAGTGCCACATGGCACTACAGTGGTGCCGTGAGGCACTGTGCTTGCTCACGACACACTGTAGTGTCACGTGGCACTACAATTGTGCACAATTACAGTGGGACCCACTGCATTGGTAATTTTACAATTAATATTATTTCAGTTGATCCCTAAAAATATGATACACCATTATCTAGAATATATACAAATATTTTCTAATGGCCTTGGATGTTAAAAAAGAGGCGAGAATCAGTTGATCAGATCATCAGTTCGTCAATCAAGAGTTGAATTGAGAATACGATTGGTGTTAAAGAGATTTTCTTCAGTGATTAAACGTTAATAAAATATCTAAAAGAATAAACATCACGTTCTTTTAGATAATCGTCTCACTAAAATCCTTCTTAGTAAATCTTTAGATCTATTGTGTTGAGAACATCCAGAGACAGAAAAAGTGTCTTGTAATATTCTATGTTTCCACACACGTCCTAGTGCGTTGAGGATTGACTTGGAAGATCTCGGTGTGGATCTCGAAGTCTACTAATCGTTGGAACGATTTTGTGGGAATGGAGGATCGATCAGTTTTTGCAAGGACACTTGATATAGACTACAAGAGATATATGATTCATAACTTTGTATGTTGTAGATTTAATTTATAAATATATAATGGATCCTGACTGATTGAAAAAGAGTTTTCAATAAAATTTATTGTTTGGTTATCGTGGAGTTGCGCAAGTTTTGTTTTATTAAAAGATTTGACTTTTATTAAATGTTTAATTTTTTGAAAGGTCACGCACCTCCACTCTTCCGCCGCGCACGCGCCGCGACGACCAACATTGCCCCTCTCAAAGACTTACACCCTTAGTTCATTCTGAGAGAAAAACTTGTAAATTGCCCTTCCTAAAGACTTACACCCTTAGTTTCTTCTGAGAGTAGGACTTATGAATTGTCCCTCCCAATGACTTACGCCCTTAGTTCCTTCTGAGAGTAGACTTACGAATTACCCCTCCCAGAAACTTACGCCATTAGTTTCTTATGAGAGTAAGACTTATGAATTGATCCTCCCAAGTACTTACTCCCTTAGTTCTTCTCAGAGTAGGACTTATGAATTGCTCCTCCCAAGGACTTACACTCTTAGTTCCTTCTGAGAGTAGGACTTACGAATTGCCCCTCCCAAGGACTTACACCCTTAGTTCCTTCTAAGAATAGGACTTACGAATTATCCCTCCCAAGGACTTACGCCCTTAGTTCCTTCTAAGAGTAAGACTTACGAATTGCCCCTCCCAAGGACTTACGCCCTTAGTTCCTTCTAAGAGTAGGACTTACAAATTGCCCCTCCCAAGGACTTATGCCTTTAGTTCCTTATGAGAGTAGGAGTTATGAATTTCCCCTCCCAAGGACTTACGCCCTTAGTTCCTTCTAAGAGTAGGACTTATAAATTGCCTCTCACAAGGACTTATGCCCTTAGTTCCTTCGAAGAGTAGGATTTACGAATTACCCCTCCCAAGGACTTACGCCTTTAGTTTCTTTTAAGAGTAGGACTTACAAATTTTCCCTCCTAAGGACTTACGCCTTTAGCTACTTAATGTGCTTTCCTGGTAGAAGAGTTAGAGATTTGACACCAGAGATTTTTTTGTGGAAAACCGTTGCGGGAAACAACCACGGGAAAATATTCACTATAAAATTACAATTATACAAAGTACTTCTTTAAATGAAATGCATTCCATGGTTTTTCCAGGTTTGCTCCTTCCTTCGTCTTCAAGTAATAATATTCGGTTCCTCCTATGCCATTGATGATGTATGGTCCTTCCCAAATTGGCCCAAACTTCCATTCTGATTGAAAAATGTTTCTTATTGGATCTCATTTTTCCAATTCTGGCTTATTCATTCTTTTCTGAAAATAGGATCTCCTGTCTGATTATAACGTGGTACTCTAATTAGTGTAGCTTCTCTTCGTTCCTCCAATTGATCAAGACTTCTTATGAGGATTTTATCATTATGTTGCTCATTCAATTCTAACATCAATGTTGGGCTCCTAATTTTGACAGAATTACAACTTGTGCCCCGAATGCTAAGGCGGACGGTGTTTCTCTAGTTGTTTCTCTTGGAGTAGTTCTATATGCCCAAAGTAAGGCTGGTAGTTCCTCTACCCATTTTCCTTTGCGGATTCTAGTCGCTTTCTCATGCTTTTAAGTATGATATGATTTTATCTCTCATCTTTTCCATTTCCCTGTGGATAGTATGGAGTAGAGAAATGATTGGTGATTTTCAATCCTTCGTAAAACCCTTTAACAGTTTTTCCTGTGAACTGCAGTTCGTTATCTGAGACCAACATCTTGGGTGTTATGTATCTACATATTATGTTTTCCATAAAACCCTCTGACTTCTTCTTATCAGATTCTCACAAAAGCCTCATCCTCTATCCATTTTGTGAAGTAGTTTGTGGCCACTAGCAAGAACTACTTCTGAGCTAGCGCCATAGGGAGTGGACCGATGATGTCGAGTGCCGACTGTATGAAAGGCCATGGGCTTGCTACTGTGTTCAGCTCTCCCAGTGCCATTCTTGTTACTGGGGCAAATCATTGGCATTTATCACATTTCTTTACATGTTGCTTGGCGTCTCGATGCATTTTAGGCCAGTAATATCCCTCATTTAAGACTTTGTGAGCTAACAATCTTCCTCCAGTGTGATTCCTGCATACTCCTTCATGAATTTTGGCTAAGACATATTGCACTTCTTTCTCCTTCAAGCATTTCAAGTAGGGTCATGAAAAATATTTTCTATATAATAATTCATTTATTAACGTGTACCTTGCACATCGTTGCTGGACTTTTTTCACAAGGAGTGTATCTTGAGGGAGTACTCCCTTTTTGAGATAGAGGACCAAATCATGTTGCCAGTTGGGTCCATTTCTGATTTCCACTTTTGCAACATTATTTGATGAGGGCTGAACACTTGGTTTCTCCCAGAATACCATAGGCACATTCCTTTTATGCGGAAATCGTAAAGATGATCCCAATTTTCTAGGGTGTCTGCGTCCCCGTTCTCAGCTCTCGAGATTTGTTGAATCTCATAGCTTTTAAACAAGTTCAGCAATTCTTTAGCTCTGTATTCTCCCATGACCTGTTTGAGAATTAACATGGAATCACAAAATATTTTCACTCTAGTTACCTTATATTCTTGTATCAAAGATACTCCAGCTATTAGCGCTTCATACTCGGTCTCATTATTCGATGCATTAAATCTAAATGAGATAAAATGCTCTAACGTTCCTCTGAATGGGGTTTGCTCACTACTCCGGCTCCTGCTCCCTTACTGTTGGAAGCACCATCAACATATAGTTTCCAAGATTTGTTCTCAATTTCTTTAGGCTGTCATGGATCAATTTTTTCTCTAGTGAAGTCTGCGAAGAAATCTGCTAACACTTGCCCCTTGATTGAAGTTCTGGGCATAGATCTCATACGGGCTTAGTTCAATTACCTATTTTTCCATTTTTTCGCTTACCTCTGAGGAGTGTAGTAGACTTTTAACAGGCGTGTCCATCAATACATTAATATTGTGTCCCTGAAAATTAGGTCTCAACTTCTTAGTAACAGTCACGATTGCCAGTACAAATTTTTTCATCTTTTTATATCTTGTCTCTACCACTACTAAGCTTTTGTTGATGAAGTATATGAGCTACTGTTTCTTTTCTTCTTCTCTAATGAGTACCGCACTTATAATTGTTTCTGAAACTACAACATAGAAGAGGAGTTGTTCACCAGGCATTGGTTTCGAGAGTAGTGGGGGAGTTATTAAGTACTCTTTGATTATGTTGAAGGCCTCTTCACACTCTTCATCCTATCTATCTATAGAGCTCTTCCTCAATTTATCAAAGAACGGCTTGCATTTATCTGTTGATCTGAAAATAAATCTATTGAGCGTCATGAGTCT
Organism: Datisca glomerata; assembly: GCA_003255025.1. Taxonomy (NCBI): domain Eukaryota; kingdom Viridiplantae; phylum Streptophyta; class Magnoliopsida; order Cucurbitales; family Datiscaceae; genus Datisca; species Datisca glomerata. Next base: position 523,135 of record QANY01008646.1, read on the forward strand.
TCCGGTTAGTCCTTGAATTTCGTCTTTATTCCTTGGGGACGTCATCTCCATTATAGCATTCACCTGATCTGGGTTAACTTCTATCTCTCACAAGGTTATTAAGTGGGCCAGGAACTTCCCTGCAGCGACACCGAAAGTGCACTTCTCCAGATTCAGCCTTATTGAACTTTTTCTTAGGACTGAGAAAGCCTCCTCGAGATCTTGGATATGGTTTCCTCATTTTTTGCTTTTCACCAACATGTCGTCCACGTATACCTCAATATTTCTTCCAATTTGACCATGGAATACTTTGTTCACCAACCTCTGGTATGTAGCTCCTGCATTTTTCAACCCAAATAGCATTACATTATAACAATAGATGCCATATTAAGTAATAAAAGAAATCTTTTCTTGGTCAGGTTGGAACACCAATCAAACGAAAGTACATGGATTGTCGACGTGGAAATCCAAAGAGAAGCTAATCAAGACCATTGGATTGATCAAACAGTCAATATTTACTTAAGTTGTCAATGTTGATAACTGGATCTCAAAGGAATATTCTGTTGATTATATTTTCAGGTAGAATTAGATAAGCTGTATCAGATTACATAAAAGCCTATAAATAGTGGTAATATGTAACTCAAAGAAAAGACAACTCCCAACACCCATAAAAAACAAGTTGACTATGCAGTTTGCATTAGCCTTGTAAACATTTTCTCAATAATGAACTACTATCAAAGCCTCCCTGTGGTTTTTCTCCCCTTTAAGGGTTTACCACGTAAATTATTGTATCTTTATTCTCACATTCACTCTCTAAATTATTTTCTATATTTTCATATTATGGTATAGGAAATTCACGATCGATTATCAAAGAAGGTGAATGTTTTCCTTTACAATCCTGTACACATATTTGAGTAATTATAAAAGGAAAAATCAAATGCTTTCATAGGAGAAATATTAAAAGAACCCAAGATTAAACTTTCAAAGTACTGATGGTTACTAAGCTCTCAATAGTTAAAAATCCATAGCTTAAAATTAATTCCCCGAGAAAGAATGAAAATAGAAATTTAGTTTGAAAAATACAAATAAACAATTACATTGTGTGTCGATACCGTATTTTATCCAGACTAATAATTTACGCACTTTGATTATTAGTCTATTTACTAGCCTAAGAATGTGTGCAATTTTTTTTAAAAATAAAACAATTTCTAAAATAGATAAATAGTCCAAGGAGAGAAAAAGAGTCTGACTAAAAAATTTTAAAAAAATGAGAAAAAGTACTCAAAGCAAAAAAGATAAACCCTAATTTTACCTATAAATAAGGAGTGAATCCTTCACTTGAAAGAGGTGATTTTTTAGAGAGAGGAGAAGGTGATTTTGGAGAGAGAAATAAGAGGATTTTAGAATGAGAAAGAAGAGAGTCTTGCGAGAGAATGAGTGATCTATTTAGAGAAAGAGTGAGAAATATGAGAGATTTTCTAAGAGAGAGAGGATGGGAGAGCTTATATTTATATTTATCTATTCATCTTCTCTCTTTCTATGTTTCCTAATATTGTTTAAGTTTCTTGCATCTTTACTAACATCTTGTTCATCATTCTTCATCATTTCTCTTTTTCATACTCATGTAGTTGATATTTATTTTTTTGTTTCTTTTTCCATATAGAAGTTGTTTATTTCTTATTTATCATTTATCCTACTCTTAATCTTAAGTTTTATTTTCATGAATTGATGATTTCTATTCAAGTTTGATAATGAGATGTTTTTGTCATCAACTCAATCAACGAGGATGATGATAAAACTTTTGAGGGGTGTAAAATTAACTCAATGTGAACCATTTAATGGGTTGAAAATGTACATTTGATGCAAAGATCCCCTATGATAGTTTTTCATACATAAAAATGCATAAAACAGATAGTAGAACCTCTATACAAAATTATGCAAATATTTAAGCTTTAATTTTTTTTATGTTCTTACAAGTCTTTTTTTTAATTTGGTTCATCATTTTTGTGACAATTGTTTGAACTAGTTACCATCCATGATCATTTTTAGCAATGAATGAAGAAAGAAAATAATGGTAATTAATGGACTAAGTAGTCTAAAATTAAAAGGAGAATATTTATATCTCAAACAAAAAAAATATTCTATTTTGAAATTTCATTGATCTTTTTAGTGACATTTATTTGAACTAGTTACCACCTATGATCATTATTTTACTATTTGATTAGCAATGACTAATGGGGAAAGAAAGAAAAAATGATAATTAGTAAACTAAATAGTCAAAAAATAAAAAGTGGGCATATTTATGTAACAAAATCTAATTTTTTTCATCATTTTTATTTCAATTTTTTTCATCCTTTATTTATTTATGTAATATTATTACTATTATTATTATTTTTTTAAAAAGGAAAAGGAAAAAGCAACAGAGGAAGTAACAATGGCTTCCTCTGTTGCATGCAAGAGTTACTTTGCAGCTCTTGCAACAGAAAGCAACGGCTTTGCCGTCCTTTTTTGTCCAATCATATATATATTTTAATTATTTTCTTTTTATTAATTTTATTTATCATAGTTTTTTCTCACTTTATGTCTTCCATGTATTAGTTTTCATACATTCTTTACACATGATCTCAACTTCTCACATTTCTTATAATTTGACATCCTACAATAATTTATCATTCTAACTTTATCTCTATTCATTTTTTTACTTCCATTTTTGTAGTTATTAATACTTTTTTTTACATCTTTATTTATGTAGCTCTCTTATATTATTTTATTTAAAATGTGAATCTGGTCTCATTTCTCTATCACTAGAATTAATGTTTGAATATGATGGATTGAAACTTTAGTAATTAGATCTAATTTTTTTAATTTCATTATTTAGTTTTCACTAAAAAATCCGATGACGGACTTTGGGATTTTGGGACGCCAAAGTTTTCAAACTACCGAGGTGAGAAATTATTTTTAGGATACCGAGAATAACTCCAATAATGTTTTGATTTTATAAAAATAATAAAAAGAGAAAAAATAATTTTTCAATGGTCTTTATAACACCCATTAAATGTCATTTATTTTGTTTATTTTTATGATGCAAAATGTACGAAACGGAAGATTCAAAAATGAATTTCTTTAATATTATTTTAAAATATAATATGGATAGCATTTGATTAAATCTTGTAACCATTTTTACAATGGGTAACCATTTCTAGATCAATAAAGAGCAAGCCAAAATTTTAACATATGATATCCTTTTTGTGTGGTCATTTGTTTGTTTATTTGATTCATTATTTTTCTCATTCATGCTTGTAGTTATGTGTAGTTTATTTTTTACGATGTATATTTCTTTACGTAATTTCTAATTCATACACATACACTAGTCCCATACCTGGGCTTTTGCTTTAGTATTAGTGAGAATGAGTAGTGGAATACCTTCATGGAATTGAGGTTCCGGTGCAGGCTCATGAAAGTTTTCACTCAGGTCGACCCTTTCGGGTTACCATTTAGGGGCTTCTGTTTCTTCATTTAGATAACAGTTTGGACAACCTGAGAGCCTTTTAAGATTTTTACACCCTAACTGTACATATCTAGACAACCTCAAAACCTCCCATAATGAGCAATCAAAACCAAATCCTAGGCTCTCCCAATTGTGTTAGGTATGTCATGTCGAACATTTATGTGGTACTTGATTACTATTGTTATTATTTTGGCATACAAGTACAATAAAGTTTTGGGGCGAATCTTATTTCCCTCCATCTTTTAGAATTGTAATTAACTCCATCCATCAACATTTTTTTCTAAAATAATGATTTGTATATATTCTTCATTTCATGCATAAGAATTTTGATTTTTTTTTTTGTGCATTATAAGTTTAACTTTAGTGCATGCATCATAGGTTCATCATTTGCTTCAATATTTTATAGGATTTATTTACTCTTTCATGCATTGAAATTTCTTTCATTCCTTCATGCATTATAGATATTGAAACAAGAAATTTGGGTGTATTAATTAGACAGTCGAATCACGACGTGATTTGAACAGACTAATAAACTCAGAGATTGAGTTTCGAGAAAGAGTCAACAACCAAAGTATCAAAACCTTCGGTTCCCAACCACGGCTTACTTTTCAAAAAATGTAACTCTGAATGGCAAGAAGAACCCTCAGGAAGCACATCATTGAGTGTAATAACTCCATCATCCGCAATGAGACATGATATGCCAAAGTAATATATCGGATATATGGTCAATCATGGATCAACACGAGAATGCAATGTAATATTTTGAAAAAATCATATCCTTAAGAAGACCTAATAACGTCACAACGTCAAGTCGACCTCACAGTAAAGCAATCCCAATGGATTGGCCATGTTATCGCCTACATCAGATCAAAGAAATTAAATCCTAGCACCAAGTCCTCATGATGCATTCAGGCGAAGGTCTAAAAGTTTGTTGTTATGACCATCGATCCAACTCAATTCGCTTGACTGCCGGATGAAAATCATAGGTACTCGATCCCGATAATTACTCAGAGTAACTCGCATAAACCTAAACCACAGAGCTTCATGTCCCAACACGATCACACACATCATTACATGAAGAAATCCAACATTAATCAAGATTTTTACCAAGAGTCAATTACAAATATGAAAAAAGTTTGTCTCAGTCACAAGACGCTCTGAGACGCCATCATGAACCAACAATAAATACTTAGATATTTGAACAAAAACTCTACTTTATGATGATCTCAACGTTAACATATGTTTAACACTCAATTAAGTGCAAAGACAAAGTCTTGGGTAAAAGCTCATGGCTCCCTCCACAACATACTTTACGACACTAATGTTATGCTCCAGACTTAAGAAGTGGGGGAAAACTGTAGGGGAGAAAAAATACTCGAGATAAAGCTCACTCAAAAATATTCTGAACAAGTTCCAATACTCCCATTTCTCGGGTAGGGCCCATATTAAGTCCACACCGAGGACTCCTCCATGACCGAAGTCACCATGATGACCGAGACACCCTCCATGACTAGATCAATGGACACAACCCCACATATACTTACACTACCGAGGTCACCCAAATTAGGTAATCTCATACCTAGGATCATGGCTACTCAAGATAGTCGATATCATTTTCCTGTCACGATAAGATATAATAATCAGTCGTAAAAGAAAATGATAGACACACATCAAATCTATCAAGTAAACTCAATGGTTGTTGAAGAGGATAATATGATAACCAAAATATCCTGATCATAGAATATTCTCCATGAATATCTCCATTCCTTATCAAAATAAGGAAGAAGATACACTGAACCTGAACATTTGACTAATACAGAAAATTATTATTAATATATGATGATCCCCATTAAATAGTAAGAACTTCTCCACACTGCTATTTTTCTCTAAAGACTCTACTGACTTGATCTTCAGGGTGCATTAAGAGGGGGTCTTCGTGGTGCCTTGCGTACTGCTTTCACGATCGTTCTTGATTTTTGCAGACCCCTGGACGAATCACTGAGCTATACGTGACGAACCTCTTGACAGTCGATGCTGACATATTTTTCGCATCAACAGTCATAGTAAACACAATATTACAAATCCTAAATCCAAATTCTAAATCTAAATCCTAAATCCAAATCCTAAATCTAAATCCTCAATCCAAATTCTTACTCCAAAATTTAGTAAACATGTAATTAATAAAATGTATATGTATATACATACTATATATTTATGTGTGTGTGCATATTTATAGAGAGAGAGAAAAATAAATTCATTAACTACGTAATCACGAACATATACACAATTCCATAATTCCAAATATAGTCCTAAATTTATTTGGTAAGAATTAATTACTCTTCTTTGGTCAAATCTCAAAATAAACAGAAGAGAAAAGTATTGTCAGCCAAAGAAATAGGAAAAAGAATAGAGAAGAAGAGCGTAATTTAGTTGATAAAGAAATTGAAGAAGGAAAAAAAACTTTACAGCTTGCCGGGCTTACCCCGCCATGATTGAGTATTAACCTCATCCTTTTGTTTATTAATTTAATTATGAATTTTTTAATAAGCTATTTCTCTCATGTTTACTCATTCTTTCATTATTAATTAGTGTTTTCGTCCTCTCTTTTTCTTATTTCAATCTTTCACAACTCTTCACTTCTTACAATGTTTGTACATAGCTATTCTAAATCATCCATCTCAAATGCATCCCGACCTAATTTTAGTATTTTGAGTGCACAAATCATCAATGATTTTCATCATATTGTTTTATGATTGGTTGATTTGTTGCACAATTGAAATATGAGACACTTCTCATGGCTTTAAGACTCTGAGGTAAGTGAGAAACTCGAGGAGAGAATATTCTTAGTGTTTGATCTCGGGATTAATGAGAATTGATTGTCTCAATAATGATACCAAGGGTTCTTTATATAGATGGGACCAGGTGGGGACCGCTAGTGTGCCCTCAGGGTAATCACTTGATAACAATGTGAACACGTCTAACAGGTGCATCACAAATATAAAACGATGCCACATTAATAAATCTGGTCATACTTCATTCTCTTAACTGGTCGTGCCTCAACAACATCGAGCAGTCAGATTACAGATGTTGGACTTACATTGCATAACGAACTCTGAATGAGACTTCCTTTCGCCGAGCTTCCCATGAGGCGGATTAAACAGCGAGACACGTGGATCGGTGCATGTGGAGCACACCATAGGGATGGGTTGAGGTCCCTCAACAAGCCGTAGGGGTGGATTGAGATTCCTCAACCCGTCGTGGGGGAGGGTTGGGCTACCTCAACCTGCTGTGGGATCGACCCGACTCATAAGAGATGATTCGTGTCTTTTTTACCATTCTTCTTCAGAAGGGGGCACACCCAAGATGCCTAAGGAGGCCATACCCGGTGAGTAATTTTCTTCTCTCTTGGTATAGCGTAACCTTATCATAATCCTACCAGACCACAGATTCTAGATTGTTCCCAGGCAAGAAAGGGTCTTCAAACTTTTGTCACTAAGTTCAGAGACATATACTACACTTTTAATACATAATATCATATAGCTGGAATTGCCGCCTTTTAAGTTCAAGTATGTTTAGTTATAGATCTTGTGAAGCTTATCATTATGTCACATTGGTGCCACGTGGGTGTATTTAGATGTCACGTGTTCAATCTTGACATGTTACTCTCAATGTCGTGGATCCATATTTACAGGGTCCTCCATATTTCTCTCTCAAAAACTCCTAGAGAAAAAATCATGGAAATTATTTGTGGTTGTAAAGATAGCTTGAATTCTTGTGTGCAACCAACCAATTATTTACTTTTATCTTTAATCAAGATTGTATATGCATTTGTTTCTAATTTCCACTAGTAATTAAAAAGATTATTATATATATGATACTAATTTACGGCTAACCAACACGCATCCATCAAGTTAGGGGGCTAACCACTGCAAGTCCAGTCAATTCAGGTAATAAAATAACTCACACTGAGCACGTTTGTCAACATTTTACAGGGGTCAACGGTCGTAACACAATCTCTGCTCAACGGACCTTACCCAGAGGCGACTTGGGTGGCGTCCCACTCAGTGTTCATTGATTGTTTCCTGAACTTACTGTTGTCTACAGTGAGTGCTTCCTCAACCTTAATAATTACACATTGAGTGCCTTCGAGTTAGCAACATGATCATGACTAGTAAAGCTTATAGTATTGGTTATATGTAGTTCACATTAGTAAACACATGGTCTCATAAACATCTACTGTTTAAATTAAAAAAACTTACGTTTGGGAGCACTGGAGCTCCTGAGAACAACAACGATAATTACTTGAAAGTCGTGAGCAAAAATGTAATGGAGGCAAGATGAGTAGAGAGAGAGTTTAGAGAGAGTGTGTAAAGGAAAAGGAGAAAATTTATTGATTGCTCAACACATGAGCTTCCTAATACAAGCTAATGGAAAAACACACGATGATGCTCAACAAGGGTGAGGTGCCCTTTTATAATGAAAAAAAGTAACTAAATTTTACTTGAGTACATAAAAGTAACTAGAGTACAAAGTAAAGTAACTAGGGTACGTTACAATTATTGCTAGTCATTATTATATAACATGGCGTGGATGAATAAGAGACATCCAGCCTTCTTATACGGAGTGGGAATCTACTATTTAAAAAGTAGATTTGTCTGCTTCTCTTGAGGAGTGACAGCTGTATGAATTATTGATCTTTGGTCGATAAAGTTATTTGTCTGATAGCGGGGCAAATCAGATCATCTTGCCTTTTCCTTTGTTGTCTTTCTCAATCTATTCGGAGATAATTGAAGTCAAGGACTCCCAAAAGTTAGCAATAGTAGGCTCTGGTGGGTCTGCTTCTGCAGGCACATCTGGGAGATCATGATTCGGGTCTTGACTTTCACCGACAAAAATGTAAAAGCATTATGTTGAGTGAGGTCAAGGCTGAGATCTATAGTGAGAAGATCTGGGGTGTGTTTCCTTTGTGGACTCGGGTGAGAGCTGGATGTGCTCATGGAAAAGTGATCGGATCCAAAAACATGAAGGAACTGATTTTTTACAAAGTCCATGATGTTAATGGCTAAGTCTTTTTCATTTATGTGAGGAAATTTTTGTTTAATGAGGTTTTGGGCACTGAGGAATGGATTGCCCGTTGGTGCTGGTAAAACCTTAGGAACTGTTCATAGCAGGCTTGTGCATGGCTTTCAATCATCTTAATTAATTCAGTTAAGTGGGGATCATACCTTTATCCCACCATTTTGTGAAGAATATAAATTTAAGGACAGGTATACCTTTATGGTAGTCACACTTGAGATCTCATTTCCAAATCCATGGGATATTAAACCGGATGATAAAATGTATTAGTGATTTTGATATGCTAATATTTTTATTTAAAAGGGAATAATGAGAATGTCATTGCCTAAATTCACTTTGGAGTAATTCGGAGTAATTCTGTTAATGGTATTTATGAATCCATCATTAACAGAAGGCCAACAAGCCTAACCGCTAGTGACATGCAATTCAATATTTAGATGGATTTTACACCTAATAGTGTATTATGACAAAGTCTTCACCAAGACTTTATGCAACTGAAATATAAGGATTTTTTAGATTGGTATTTCTCCAACCATAATCCTCAACAGCTTTTAGATCTGAAAAACATGTACTATTTTCAGTTAGAACAAGATCAACGCCTTCAGTCTTTCCTTGAATGGTATTACCAGCTCACCCATAAAGTCAACCTCCAAGATGACTAATAGTTATAAGTTTTATCGAACATACAGAAAACGTGGATCACTACTAGTAGTAGAACCTACCAAGCTATACATCCGCCACCCTTATCCTTAGAGCTTGCTCCACGACAAGGAAATCAGAAACCATCGGTCATTAACCGCTATACTGAGTTCCAGAAAAGACCAATCATCAAGACTCTGTTAAGGTAAAAGACATTCCTCCCTTAACGAAGTAGAATACTTACACAAACTCTTTCTTCAAACTGTAAGAACACAGTTAACTAGGATAGAGGATCAGGTTTCTTAAATCCAGGAGACACAAACTAAAACTCCTCCCCTAGAAAAACCAAAAATAACAATTGAACCTGTAACCTCCTCTAGATGTTCAAAATTTCAAACTCAAATTTAGTAAGAAGGAGGAAGATTTTATAGAGACTATAATGGGAAAAATAAAAAATATGAAGATCTCCACACCTGACAAGAATTCTACACCTGAAACATCTTCAGGGCAGTTGAACATGATGAATCAGGATAATTCACCTCCTCCTAAAGAACCCGAAGAATATTCTTTAGCACCAATATTAGACATTCAGAAGAATTTTGAGGATTCCATTAATAAACTCTCTTCTGGCTATTTTATAAGGCATATTACTCGTATGGCTTTAACTGGACCCAGTAGATATTATTATCGCAGACCTACTCCTTAAGAAATCTTACCATGGTAAAACCATCTATGAATGGAACATAGATGGCAAAACAGAATATCAAGTCTTCGAGATCATTCATAAGATGATCATGTACTCTTCTGTGTATAAACATAATGAATATAGACTCATCAGATCTGCAGGTTCTTGGTCAATGGTTTCACAAGAACTCTCAAAAGTTGGTGGTACAACTGTCTCACCAAAAGTCAACGCCAAGAAATTTTAAACTCTTTTAAAATTAATATTGACCCGATTACTCGTACCCATACCAGAACAGAAAATGCATGTTACACTCTGGCCCAATCCATTATCCACCACTTCCTTGGCCCAGGAATTGTCAATACAGATTGACATAGAGAACTCCTCCAAAATATGAGATGCCCTTCTTTCACCCACTTCAGGTGGTACAAGGACGTCTTTTTTATGAAGGTCATGCAGAGAAGTTGTGCAAACAGTGAACATTAGAAGGCAAAGTTCATTGATGGCCTCCCAAGTCTTTTTGCTTAACGAGTAAGAAGAAAACTCTGAGATAAGCATGATCAAATAGATATTCCATATGATCAATATAATTATGGACATATCCTTGCCCTAGTCATAGAAGAAGGACTAGGACTATGCAATGATATGAAATTACAAAACATGATGACAAGTTAGAATCTTGACAACAGAAAAGAATAAGGTGAATTCTGTAACCAATTTGCTTACGATACGAAGATTCAGTGTCCATCTTCATTAGCCAAACCTCATAGGACCTCTAAGCCCTCTAAACCGCATAAAAAATACTTTTTGAAAAAGAAATTTAGACATAAAGAGTTGAAACATAGATCCAACCACATCAGAAACCTCATAACAGCAAAGTCAAAGCCATCTACAATAAGTGTGGCTTACCAGGACATTTTACGAACAAATGTCGATCTAAATTCAAGAAGAAACTTCATGAATTATCTCTCGATGAAGAGAGGCAACAGAAAATCCTGAATTGGCTCTCTGAAGATAGTTCTACTGCCAGTTCAGATGATGACGTTGCATATATTTCTACATCTATGTCTGACTCATCTGCCACATTTAAACAGCCCGATCAACTTTGTTGCAGCTCTAAAACCTGCAATGCCATAACAGAAACCAACTATTGGAAGGCAATCGTTGAAATGAATTGTTGAGTTTTGAATGGACCAGGTCTAAAGGACTTAATTGATACCCAACGATCTCTTCTTGCCACAGCTGATCAAATAACTGATCCAGAGATGAAGCTGAAGTTTTTAGAAACTTGTTATAAGGAATATTCCACTCCTAATATTATACCTATAGAAAATTACAGTATGAAAGAACTGTTAAACCGTATTCAACAGGACTATATACCTCAAAAACTTGTTACCATTTCTAATTTGAAAATGGAAATTACTAACCTAGGTGATCCTCTTTCAATTTCAGTATTTTTGTTCACATAGAAACCAGTATAACTCCAAGGAGATTTACTGGGTCTAATTAATTTTTTCTGTAATAATGATTCAATATCGGTTTTGCAGAGTTCTAAGTATTCCTTTTTCTTCATTATAAAAGGGCACCTCACATTTGTTGAGGATCATCGTGTGTTTTCTCCTTAGCTTGTATTAGGAAGCTCATGTGTTGAGTAATCAATAAATGTTCTCCTTTTCCTTTACACACTCTCTCTAAACTCTCTCTCTAAACTTTCTCTACTCATCTTGCCTCCATTACATTTCTGCTCCCGACTTTCAATTAATTATCATTGCTATTCTCAGGGACTCCAGTGCTCCCAAACTGTAAGTTTTCTTTTAATTAAAACAGTAGCTGTTTGTGAGACCGTATATGTACTAATGTGAACTACATATAACCATTACTATAAGCTCTACTAGTCATGATCATGTCGCTAACTCGAAGACACTCAATGTGTAAACTATTAAGGTTGAGGAAGCACTCACTGTAGACTACAGTAAGTTCAAGAAACAATCAATGAGTTATTTTGTTACCTGAATTGACTCTACCTACAGTGGTTAGCCCCCTCACTTGATGGGTGCGTGTTCGTTAGCCGTAAGTTGGTATCAGAGCCATGATTAGTCTTGGTTATAGTACTGTTTATATTCTCTTTACATTATGCATACATGGTCACACACATACATGTCTGAACCCAGTGCTGCATCTGTAACATCCGTAGCCAATACTGTAGCCTCCATATCTGAGGTAACTGAGTTAATTGCATATCAAGATATAAAATAAATCCTTAGATAAATGGACTATACCTAAGGTGAAACCCAAAACAGTTTATAAAATTGGAACATTTGATTTCACTAGCCGCAATGATGTCATTTATCTGTTGCATATTCATGATTTATATCTATTCATGCAAAAATAAATGTATGGGCATATAGGATTAGTGTAAATTGCATTAAAACCTTTAACTCTATTAGGACAGAACACCAGCATACAGTGCACCCTGAGAGATGGTAGGTGTCTAAACTGGAAAGCTTCCCTTATAGGAGCCATGGAGACTAGTTTATCTCATGGACCCGTTTATTTTAATATTTATCCGAATTTAAGTATTGCGCGGTCTCACAGCAATCTAGCCAAAGTTCTTGAACTACGAGTTCAATCTCATGGCTATGATTATTTACCAGGATCTTCTCCCTTTACAATCCTATTTAGGATTTATCTTAAGGTTCTAACAACCTTGAATCCTTACACCAGAAAGCAAAGTGAGCAAGAACATACAGTCCTTATTGATACTAATATGTTCAACAGTCAAGTTGTTGTTCCCCGTATGATTCCCTCATCTGAAATCACCTTTCCTGACACCTGGCAAATCCCCCAGGCTATCCCTACCAGACCTGTCATCAGACAATCCATCAAAGATGTCATCCAAACCCAAGGAGGAAATTTCTATCTTCGTTTTCAGAAACCACCTCTGACTAGAAGCCCTTCTAGTCTAAGCAATCATAGTATTCCTCCCTATAAGGTAGAAATACCATAATCCTCTAGATCATCCATAGCTGACCCTTTAGGATCAGAAGAATCTGACCATTCTTTTCTCCTAGAAGATCAGATTCGAGGAATTCACATCAGCCATAACCAGATCCCCCATGGTGTTTATGAATCCACCATTAACAGAAGGCCAATAAGCCCAACCACCAGTGACATGCAATTCAATATTTAGATGGATTTTACACCCAATAGTGTATTAAGACAAAGTCTTCACCAGGATTTTATGCAACCAAAGTATAAGGATTTTCGAGATTGGTATTTCTCCAACCATAATCCTCGACAGCTTTTAGATTTGAAAAACATGTACTATTTTCAGTTAGAACAGGATCAACGCCTTAAGTCTTTCCCTGAATGGTATTACCAGCTCACCCATAGAGTCAAACTCCAAGATGACAAACAGTTACAAGTTCTATCGAACATGCAGAAAACATGGATCACTACTAGTGGTAGAACCTACCAGGCTATACATCCAACACCTTTATCCTTAGAGCTTACTGCAGGACAAGGAAATCAAATCCCATTGGTCATTAACCCCTATACTGAGGTTCTAGAATAGACCAATCATCAAGACCCTGTTAAGGTTAAAGATATTCTACCATTAACTAAGCAGAACAATTATACTAACCTATTCCTTCAAACTGTAGGAACACAGTTAACTAGGATCGATGATTGAGTTTCTCAAATCCAGGAGACACAAACTAAAACTCCTCCACCAGAAATATAAAAACTGACAATTGAACATGTAACTCTTAAACCTCCTCTAGATGTTCAAAATTTTAAATTAAAATCTAGTAAGAAGGAGGAAGATTTTATAGAGACTATAATGGGAAAAATAAAAAATCTGAAGATCTCCACAACAAGAGTTCTACACCTGAAACATCTTCAGAACAGTTGAACATGATGAATCAGGATGATTCACCTTCTCCTGAACAACTAGAAGAATATTCTTTATCTCAAATCCTAGACATTCAGAAGAATTTTGATGATTCCATCAATAAACTCTCTTCTGGCTACGCTAAAAGGCCTACTACTCGTATGGCATTAACTGGACTCAGTAGGTATTATTATCCCAGACCTACTCCTCAAGATATCTTATATCAAGAAGACTTTTTTCATTCCCAGAAATCTTACCATGACAAAACCATCTATGAGTGGAACATAGATGGCAAAATAGAATATCAAGTCTTTGAGATTATTCATCAAATGATCATGTATTCTTCTGTTTGTAAACAGAATGAGAATACATATCACCAAATCTGCAGGTTCCTGGTCAATGGATTCACAGCTGATAAGAGTTCTACGCTGAAACATCTTCAGGATAGCTGAACATGATGAATTAGGATGATTCACCTCCTCCTGAAGAACCCGAAGAATATTCTTTAGCACAAATATTAGACATTCAAAAGAATTTTGATGATTCCATTAATAAACTCTCTTCTGGCTACTCTAAAAGGCCTATTACTCGTATGGAATTAACTAGACCTAGTAGGTATTATTATACCAGACTTACTCCTCAAGATATCTTGTATGAAGAAAACTTTCTTCATACTCTAAAATCTTACCATGGCAAAACCATCTATGAATGGGACATAGATGACAAAACAGAATATCAAGTCTTTGAGAATATTCATCAAATCATGTATTCTTCATTTTGTAAACAGAATGAGAATATAGATCATCAGATCTGCAGGTTCCTGGTCAATGGATTCGCAGGGACAACTGTCTCACTAAAATTCAACGTTAAGAAATTTTAAATTCCTTCAAAATTAACATCGACTTGATTACTGGTGCACATACCAGAATAGAGGATGCCTGTTACACCCTGACCCAATCCATTCTCCACCACTTCCTTGGTCCAGGAATTGTCTATACAGATCGACATAGGCGGTGACAACCGTCGGTAAACGCACCTCCTTGGGGTTGCCAAGAAGAATGAGAGGGAGAGAGAGCCCCTAAATGTGTGTGTGAAATTCCCATGTATCCCCCCCTCTCCTTCAATAGGAGTGTTAAGCCTTTTTATATAGAAAGTGGGGGTAAACCCTAATTTTATGATGGTCAATCAACGATTGCCAAGTGTATGTAAGGCCAACGTATAAGACAGTGTCACGTGTCTCTATGTTCATCCTCAATGAGAGGACGGCACATCTAAAACCTACTGAGGAGGTCGTGGCGGCGAACTGACACAACGAACATCATCATAAACCTACCAAGTCGTATCCCTCCAATTCATTCTCAAGGCAGTAAGGGTTCATCCAAGTCTTGCCACTTGACTTGACAGTTGTAGGTAAATAATCATAGGGGTCCGATCAGGATGGGTGAACCCATTGGGTATGTCCAGGATGAAAAATTCATGTATAAACAACATTTTTACTAGTTTAATTACTCGTGGCTATTATTCTTTTTCTACTTTTTTGGTGAATATGCTTATGAGAACATCACTATTCATATTTCATGCGCCTCTTAGTTTTCCTCCAATTAATAGCATTTAATATAATTTTTAATATGTAAATAATAAATACATTTAATTTAATTTAATTAATCATAATTTGAATTAATAAAATAATGTTACTTATATGACAC
Organism: Datisca glomerata; assembly: GCA_003255025.1. Taxonomy (NCBI): domain Eukaryota; kingdom Viridiplantae; phylum Streptophyta; class Magnoliopsida; order Cucurbitales; family Datiscaceae; genus Datisca; species Datisca glomerata. Next base: position 538,617 of record QANY01008646.1, read on the forward strand.
ATGGCCAAGTTGGGTGTGGACACATAGCAGAATGGGATGTGTCTATAACCAGTCATAAAGGTCGTCTTCTTTGGGTCTGATGAATGCATGAGTATTTGATTGTACCTAGAGAAGGCATCCATGAGACTGAGCATCTCGTTCGTCGTTGTAGCGTCCATCAATTGATTAATTTCTTGAATAGGGAAGTTGTCCTTTAGGCATGCTTTATTCAAGTCATTGAACCCTATACATGACTTCCACTTTTCATTCTTCATCTTCTCCATTACCATGTTGGCCAAGCAATCTGGGTAGTGGACCTCTTAGGTTTCGATAATTATGCTTGCTCTCTCGCGGGAACGTTTGTGTAATCTATGACCTCTCGGGTCTTGCTTAATGTCTCACATGAGCACTTGCATAATTTGTGACATCTTGCTCTTGATAATTATGCTTGCTCTCTCGTGGGAGCACTTGTGACATCTCAAATCTTGATAATTAAGATTGCTCTCTCGTCTATGAATTTATATAATCTGTGACATCTCGGATCTTAATAATTAAGCTTGCTCTCTCGTGGGAGCATCTGCGTAACTTATGACTTTTCAGATCCTGATAATTAAGATTGTTCTTTCATGAGAGTATTTGCGTAATTTACGTTTTAATTGCATTTATATATTCCTAGGAGATTTACACTATATATATACTTTGTTCCAAGTGATTCATAGAACTCGCGCTAATGTATCATGGTGATATAATTAAGAGATTATGGGTACTTTATACTATGTCCTAAGATCTTGTTACTTATAACAGTTTCATGCTTGATATCATACTAAAATTAAAGTGTTTTAAAAATATTCTTGAAAAGAATAGTAAATTTGAGCATAAAAAATAGCGTACCTCAAAAATTTAATGGAGATCATCGATGTGACTCTTCATTTTGAAAGAATAAAAATCTAAAATAATACAAATCTGAGCTTTGTAGTCTACGTCTGAATCTTGAAACTTGTACTTGTCCAAGATGTTAAGTAATATTTATGCGACTAACTGTATTTTTCTCATCAAAATTTTAATGGTGGTCATCAATGTGACTCTTGATTTTGAAAGAATATAAAAATTCAGGATAATAAGGATCCGAGCTACGTGGTTCGCTCTAAATCTCAAGGCTCGCTCATGTCTAAGATGCTAAATAATATTTATGTAAATAATTGCATTACTCTCCTGAAATAAAAGGTACGTCAAAGACTGTAAATTAATCAAAGAGAATTTTGCAAATTAATTAAAATAGTAAACTTAGTGCACGGATAATTCTTCCCATTAATGGTGTACACTGATTTTGTGTATTTGCTCTGTCAATATTAGCTTTGAGGAGCTGATTTAGGCCTTGAAGAAGGGCCCGGTGTTGGGCTTGTCTGACTTAGGCCATTTAAGGCGTTGAGACAGGGTTGTCTTTGTGAGGACGCTGGTCTTCAAGAGGAACAGAGGCCTAGAGTAAGGCCTTGGATGCGTGGGCTAGGCTAGAAAAGTGCCCAGCGATAGGCCATAGGTCGTGTAGCGGGTCAAACAGCGGGTCACGAGTCTGGGGCTCATTTGTTGGTTCGTGGGTCGAAGGCAGGTGAGTGTTGCTGCTGGCGCGGGTCGTTCGTTGGATCTCAGGCTTATCGCCTTGCGTGCGGGTGGATCTCAGGCGCGAACTCGGGTCACTGGCGGACTAGTTTCCTGCGAGTCACGCTCTGGCGCGGGCCGAGCTTAGGCTCCTTGCTTGGGCTCTCTTTCGGAACCTTGTATGCTCTCTCAATTGGGTTTCGCAAGTGGAGTGTTGGGAACGAACTGGGTAGGTTAACCCCCTTTACTAAAGTTGGGTAAGGATGGAGGCCACCACCGGCGGCACGTGAGGCGCGTACGGTAGAGTCTAGCGGCCATTTTTGGCCCATGATAGCTTGAATCACCAGAAAATTGACTGAGCATTTTTATAGGTGTTTTGGAGTCTGAAAACACCTCATTTGATGTAGATATGAGCTTCCATTTTTTCGAAATTAAAGGGGTTGTTTGTGGATTGGAAAAGGCCTGACGACGTCATGGGTGAGTGGTTCGACGGCAAAGGATGCCGGCAACTTGGAAGACGTCATGAGCTGGTTGTTATTGGCCATGCTTCACGGCTCTTCATGGCTCACCGACATCTGCAATGGTGGATTCTACGACTGTTTTATTTTTTTAATGTTGATCTAAGACGACATCAACAAAAACGATCGTGATTCATATGAGCAGAATTTCATGTCGATCCAAACATTCTCATTCGTCCTTCCTCGTTCTTATTCATCCAGATACATGGATCGTTACACCATTCTTGTGATTATCGTGGCGATGAATTATTTTTGTGTGATCATTTTTTTTAAAATGGGAGATCTTTGTTCCCAAAGACTGCGTCAAATTGTTGATGTGAAAAATATGTCAGGATTGACTGTTGAGAGGTCCGCCACATATCGCTTGGTGATTCATCAAAGGGTCTGCAAAAATCAAGAATGATCGTGAAAGCATTAGGCAGGGCACCCGGGAGGTGCCCCTAATGCACTCCGACGATCAAGTCAGTAGAGTGTTTAGAGAAAAATAACAGTGTAGACAATTGCTTACCATTTAATGGAGATCATCATATATTAACAATGATTTTCTGTATCAGTCAAACATCCAGGTTCAGTGTATCTTCTTCCTTATTCTGATAAGGAATGAAGATATTCATTGGAGAATATTATATGATTGAGATATTTTGATTATCATCTTATCCTCTTTAACGACCATTGAGATTGCCTGATAGATTTGATGTGCGTCTATCATTTCTTTGTATAACTAATTATTATATCTTATCGTAACAGAAAAATGATATCGGCTATCTCGAGTTGCCACAATCCTAGGTATGAGATTACCTCGTCATCTGTGTGACCTCGGTAGTGTAAGTATAGTTGAGGTCGTGTCCATTGATCTGGTCATGGAGGGTGCCTCAGTCATCATGGTGACTTTGGTCACAGAGGAGTCCTCAATTTGGACTTAATATGGGCCTTATCCGAGAAATGGGAGTATTGAGCCTTGTTCAGAAATATTATTGAGTGAGTTTTAACTCGGGTGCTTTTTCTCCCCTACAATGAATTTGAATGATTGGATTAGATGATTTGGATTATGTTATATTTGATAAGTTTACTATAATACCTTTAATTAAAAATGTTACTCTTTCACGATATTTAGAGGTAGAGATGACATTTTCCTCTTACTTGAGTAGCTAGACTTGATCGAGCTGTATATGCTCATAATCGTTAGGGGTGTGCATGGGAGGAGACGAGACGGGTCAGAGACACGAGTCAGGGACATGGGTTGGGGACACGAGTCGGAGACACGGGTCGGGGAGCCGGGGGTCAGGTGGGACATGGGTCGGGTAATCGAGTCGGGTTGGGGAGACAGGGGTTCGGATTGGGGTACCAGGGTCAGGTTGGGTTAGGGAGACATGGTCGGGTGGGGCACGAGTCTAGTCGTGTCGGGATAAGTCTGGGAGTAAGACAGGTCACGAGTTAGAAAGTTGAGTCGGGTCGGGGAACCGGGTTCAGGTGGGACACGAGTTAGGAAGGGTCACAGGTCCGATCGAGGACACAAGGTCAGGCGTTGGGGTTGGAGAGACGAGGTCGGGTGAGACACGGGTCGGGGTCTTAGGGTCGAGTACATGGGGTCAGAAGGTCGGGACGGCGAGTCGGGGTCAGGGGATAGAGGTCAGGTGGGACACGGGGTTGGGGGAACGAGTCGAGGAGTCGAGTCAGGTCGGGTTAGGGAGTCAGGGACGAGATGGGTCACGGGTCAGGATGGGCGAGGGAGTCGGGTCGAGAACGCGATGTCAGGTCGGGTTGGGGAGATATGGCTGTGTCGGACTCGTCGTGTTGGGTCGAGGAGTCAGAACGGGTCATGGGTCGGGAAGTCGAGTTGAGTCGGGGAGCCGGGTTTAGGTGAGACATGAATTGGGACGGGTTACGGGTCAGGATGGGTCAGGTCAAGGACATGAGGTCAGACGTTCGGGTTGGGGTTGGGGAGACGGGGTCAGGATAGGTCTGAGAGGGGTCGGGTACATGGGACGGGCCAGGTTGGGATCACAGGTCCGGGACAAGATGGGTTACGGGTTGGGATGGGTCGTGGAGTCGAGTCGGGGTCATGACAGGTCGGGGAGGGTGAGACACGGGTCTGGAGGAGTCACGGGTCGGGGTCAGGACAGGTCGGGGAGGGTGAGACACGGGTCTGGAGGAGTCACGGGTCGGGGTTAGGACAGGTCGGGGAGGGTGAGACACGGGTCTGGAGGAGTCACGGATCGGGGTTAGGACAGGTCGGGGAGGGTGAGACACGGGTCTGGATGAGTCACGGGTCGGGTAGGAAGAAATGAGTATTTTACCCACAGATATTTTTGCCATCCTTATTTAGAGGATAAAATGATACTATAATTTGATAATTTTAAAATGAGTATTTTTTACTTTTAACATTAAAACCAACAAAGATTTGAATTTTGATTTGAATTATAAATTTACAATATACATGAATTTTAAATCTAATCATATGGTGGGTCTCACATAAAAGTTTTAATCTAATTTTAACAAACATAGATTACACCAATTCATAAGACATACCCCAAGAAAATAACAAAAACAAACACAAACTAACAAAGCAAGCAAACTAGCCAGTAATTTAATAACTATTTTCATCTCCTCTAGATTTGTAATATATATAGATTCATAGGTGTCAATTGTTAATAATACAGAGTGGATTGCTCTAAGTTGAAATAATGAAATACAAAGAAAGGCGTTGCCTGTTGGGAAGAAGGAATGAAAGACAGAAAATTCAGAGAGCAAAATAACGCTACCTTCTCTTTCTCCCAGCTTTCTTGAAACATTCTTTCTTTCTTCAAAAACTACTCTTTCTATTTCTATCTCTAAATTTAACTGACCAATTCCATAACTACAAGTTCCTTTCGCCTGATTTCTCTCTCTTCAATTCCGATGAGTACTTGAGCTCTTTAGAGAGAGGCGGAGGTTAATCGGAAGTTTCAAGCCGGAAGAGAAAGAAATGGGTCAAGCTTTTCGCAAACTCTTCGATACTTTCTTCGGCAACTCTGAGATGCGGGTACTTATCTGTCTTCCCAATTACTTTCATTAATTTTGGAAAAATTATTTGTGAATTTTGGAGGTGCTTTACCAGCTTTCTCAGATTTCTTACACAATTTTTTTTGTTTATGAAATTACTATTTTTGAGACCCGAGATTTGTGTTAATTCTGGATATCATGTTGCGTTTGTTGATCTGATTTCTGTAAAGTATTCATCGATTGCTTATTTTTTATGTAGAAGTGGAAAATGTCGTCTCCTGGGGGATTTATTTTTGTTTTTTTTTTCATTTTTCTTTTGTGAAATTAATTCGTTTTGTTGATGAGCAGCTTGCATTTTGCTCGTAATAGGCGTACAATAAGAAGCTAATAATATTGCTGCTTCTTCTTCTTGTCGATGTTGTTATAGGTCTTCTTCTTGTTAGTCATTTCTTCTTTCGTTTTACGAAGGAAGAGAAACTGTGCGGACTGTTTCATGTGAGTTGCTTTATAAGTCATTAATCCGATCAACTTGGACTGGACCTTTTGTTGATTTTTGGTAATAGAGAAAGGATTGTGATCATATGTTAGTAACATATTGAGACAAAGCTCTAGCAACTTCCTCTCAAAATTTTGATATGTTTTTAGTCTCTTGCACTGATTTTTTCTACATTAGCTGCTCTTACTCGTATCTCGTTGCTTATTTGATTTCATCATACACGTTTATGTGCATATCAGAATCTCATCCTTTTAAAAGTTCATCTATTTTTGTGTTCTCATCTTGATTAGTGTTCATTTGTGCTGGCTGTAGGTTGTCATGCTAGGACTGGATGCAGCTGGTAAAACAACGATACTGTACAAGCTGCATATTGGAGAAGTTTTGTCAACTGTACCTACAATTGGTAGGGCTCTTCTTCATTAGAACATAACTTATTCATTCTCGATCCAAGGTTTTGCTTTATGCGGTGTGGCTCTTCAATCTTTTGTTATTAACCGTCATGCTACAGCTGAAATGTTTCTTTCTTCAAGTTATATGTTATAAAGTCGAGCTTCACAATAAAAAAAAACATTTCATCCTCTCATAATTCAAGTCTCTTTCCCAATCAAAAGCAAGTTTTACAACATTTTGTCTGTGTTGGAGTCAGTGTAGATGGTGTATTTCCCTTCTAGTTTTTGTTACTCAATAATGTGTAGCACTTTGTTATTTGCTTTCCAAATATAAGTTCTAGACAATAAATATTGGACAACATTGGTTGAGTTCTAATAAGTCTCTGACTTCAATTATGAAATCTATTCTTGGATCATCATGGAGATATGAACAGCACCAGTTGAAGTAAATATATTGACTTCTAAGGTGACTGTAAGGCTGATAAGCGCAGGAAAAAAACGCTAGGATTTTTTTATGGTAGCTTTATGTCCTAGAAAAAAATGATGGTAAATTTTTTAAGTTTGAGAAGAGGTTGACAAATATGATTTTCATGGAATAGCTTGTTATTACTGCAAACATATTTGTAGTTAATTCACTGATAATCTCTTATGGATGTTCACTGCAAAAATGGTATTTGGACTTATCAACATGTAAATGGGGGTACCGAGACATGAACTTTTTTCTAGCTTGGTAAGAAAAAGAAAGACTCAGAGTCAGCTCTTATCGACATTCAGTTTGAATTTTAATGTCTTTTCGTTTTAACATTTTGCATAATTCTATAGCTTCATCTACCGCCTTACTTTACCAATGAAAGGAATTTAGTTAAAGTTCCTGGAGTCCACCTCTCTTAATTTGTATCGAAATATCTACATGCTTAAGGTTTGCATAGGTTTATTAAGACGTTTAAATACACTGAGTTATCATAAAGAAAACTGACAAATATATTCTCTGGACTCTACTCTAGGACTTCTGTTTTTAGCCTTTTTGAAGGGCATGCCATTAGCATTAGGTGACAAATGATATTGGAAGTTTCACGATCAAATGGATTGATGTGCAACTTGGGCTTAGGTTCCATGTTATCATAAAGTAACTGGAACTACAAAAGACAACAATATCTGTCAGTCTGGGCTTGTAGCACTTCGGCTTGCATGAAGCGAAGCCAACTTAGGCTGTTTGTAGGGACTGAATTTTCTTCCTTTTGTTTCTAGCACTATCCTATCATTCTCTTTTGTTGTATCTGGATAGTGAATAGTTTAGAGGATCTTGCCTGTAAGTTGAACCTACAACATAATTTTCATGTTCATAACCATTTTCTTGTTTATTAACTACAGGATTTAATGTGGAGAAAGTTCAGTACAAGAATGTGATATTCACAGTTTGGGATGTTGGTGGACAAGAGAAACTTAGGCCGCTTTGGAGGCATTACTTCAATAACACTGATGGACTGGTAAAAAATTCATGAAAATATTTTTTGGTTGAAGTTTGTGGTTGATGATTATGCTACTTATTATTTCCTCCCTTAACGTGGGTGGGGTTTGTGTTTCATGTTTTCTTCTATAGAATTGCACTTGTGCTACTTTTATCAATTTTCTTCTGCGGCTTTCTATTCAAGCTAAAGAAGCATCTGTGTCTACACTTGTATTTTTATGTATTCTTTCTGGTGAACCTTTAATGGTGGCCCTTTATTATAGTATTAATGAAATGATGAAACAAAGCCGTAATCTATGTTTATTCAATGTTCTTGTAGATCTATGTTGTTGATTCCTTGGACCGGGAGAGAATTGGAAAAGCAAAGGCAGAATTTCAGGTTTTAATTACTAAACAAAATCAAACATAAATTTAATATGGTGGTTATATATTTTTCAGATGATGTGTGATTTTCCTTCAGGCTATCATCAACGATCCATTTATGCTCAACAGTGTCATCTTGGTGTTTGCTAATAAGCAGGATATGGTATGTTGAAGTAATTATTTATTTGCTGTATTGATGTTTGGTTTTCGTAAAAGTCATGGTCTTGATCACTTGATCCAAATTGTTGACACTAAAGGTCGGTGTTCTTAGTAACTCCTTATGGATGCAACTTGTTGTCTTTGTAGCGTTGCTCTCACTCTACTTGCTCTTTCTCCTCTTTATCAATCCTTGCTCTTGTATCTTCTCTGCTCTTTTTCATTTTCATGTCCAAATCTAAAATTCACTATTTGTTTCATAATCATTCATCTTTTACCTAAAAGAAAATCCGACAAACTTTTTATCAAATTCTGTAATGAAATTTAAGATTGAAAACTGTAGAGCAAGGGTGATAGAATTAAAGTGCGTCATACTTGCACCATCTTTCTTTTCAATGGACTCTCTCTGTCTCTCTCTAGTTTTAGTTTAATTTCCGAACCTTCAAATCCTCCAAAGAGGAAAATCAGGTTTACGGGGGAGTTTGAAGTAGCGGGAGTGAATAGAAAATGAAACATGAGAAGTTGAGATATAAAAACTAGGCACGAGGTTCCTAAGAAATGAGACTCTGGGGAGATTGAAATTGAAACTACTCCTTTTAAAAGAGTTTACTATTTGCTAAATACACTATGTTGATCTCCATATAATTATATGTCTAGGAGCCTCTTTTATGCCAAAGTCGATGGTCCGGGAAATTTTACAAAGCAAACCAATCTTACATTGTGGATGTCATTTCGAAGGTTATTAACTTAATGTTCTATTTAGATAGGATGACTTTTAAGGAGCTCTTCTAGTTGTTTGTTTAGAATCTGAAAGCAACTATTGGGTGATGTCCCATAATTTAAATATTATTTGTAGCTATAGCCTATATGAATAAATAATGTCATGAAACATTTTTAATCGGATTATGCCAAAGATTGTTTGTTATTGGTATTTCTCATGCAGAACACAATTATTAGCGATTCTTTACTCTGTTGATTAGTACTCTAATCTGAATCATAGCTTATACTGTTCTTTGTGCTTATGATATTAAGAAAGGAGCAATGACACCAATGGAAGTATGTCAAGGACTTGGTCTTTTTGATCTCAAGAACAGAAAATGGCACATACAAGGGACATGTGCGCTTAAAGGAGATGGCCTTTACGAAGGTCTAGACTGGTTAGCTGGTACCCTGAAAGAAAGGAAAGCTGCTGGATACTCTTCAGTGGGCACATCATTTTAGCAGTCCAGCTCCAGGTTTAACATAACAAAACCACTTAGTCTCTACCTGCATTCTCTTTCCATTTTATTCTTAATGAATTATTTTCTTTTTATGGCAGGATTATCCCACCCCCTTTCAAGCTTGCGTCCTCCTATAATACAGAATAGATCCTTTGTGCAATTGGAAAGCGTTGAGTGAGCTGTACTCATTACTTGTGCTAATGAAATGTGTTTGGTGCTGATTTCTGACCTTTGGGCTTTGGCATTTCAACAGCCTCCAATGTATATTGATTATAGTATGCTGCTGGTCCTGTATTTGATCAAACAAAATTTTTATGCCGGGGACCATTGTAGTTTTCATTTTAACTAGTCTTTGCATATGTTTTTTATAAAGAAAATCAGACTGAATCTCATTGAAACTGATTTAGCCCTAGTGATTTATTATTTGATTTTTTTTTATCAAAAAATTGCAAACTTCTATTTGTATCAGGTACAAACAAAACGAAAAGTTTGCTAAAGAAAGTAATTAATTTTGTTTCTTCTTAATTAATTTATATTTTCTGATTCATTGTCAAATATATGGTCGTTTTTTTAAAAAAATTGGCTGGATGTTGATTGGCCATGCTCATGATTTGGTTTTGTAGGACTTGCACCATTGACTTGGTTAACATAAAATAATAAGACATCTTTGTATATTTGATTATGAAGACCAAAACGAGTCCAAGTTCATCAGTGCCATTGTGTAAAATTTTTAAGGACTAGGAAGTAGGAATGATGACTAAGAACCATTGGAAAACTTCGTAGGAAGTAGGAAGCGGAAGGTCTTGAGGTTCTGCAAAAGAAAGTGAAAACCAATGAAATGGTATAATGTGTTTTTTTGGTTGATCGTATTTGGGAATTGTTTAGAGTGAAAGGAGTTATCGACAGTGAACAACAAATCTTTTATTAAAACTGACTACTCTCATCAACATGCTCTTGTAGCTCAGTTGGTTAGAGCACCCGTTTAGTAAGCGGGAGGTCTTGAGTTCGATTCTCAACAAGAGCATTATTTTATTGGTTTTAACTTTTATTACATGAAGGGCGCTGGAAGATAGGTGTGTAAGAAAAATCGTTGAAACCGACGGAACCGGACTGAACCGATGCGGTTCGGTCGGTCTCAATGATTTAAACGGTTCGGTTCAGTTCAGTGTGCGGTTTTTATGAAAAAATCACACTAAACTAAACCGAACCGCATATTCAATATATAAGGAGATTTTCACAATACCCTAACCCTAATCCATAAACATTTTCACCATTTCTTTACTCTCTATCTCTCAGACTCGTTTGTATTTTATTTTTTTAGTTTATATTTTATTTTTTTACCTTATGAATTTTCTAATGTTCATGAGGATTTTATTGTTTCTGATTGTATTTATAATCTATTAATAGAATTTTGAATTATAATGATCTCAATTCTTTCTTCTTTGTTTCCACATGGAAATTTATGTTTTCAGGATCGAAATGTAAATGCGGTTCGATTCTTATTTTTGATAAACCGCATTTACATTTCGATTCGTTAAAACATCATAAACTACACCGAACCGAACCGTTTATACTCCTACTGAAAGATTTACACTTTATAGTTTACTTAAATCCTCTTCTGTGCACTTGTAAAGGAAATGAAGAGAGCGTGCATGTGGTTAATACATTACATATAAGATAAGTGAATACGGCTCATCAAGCTCTTTTGTCTAGAAGGTATGCAATGCACACTTCATCCTAAAGAAGTCAGCAAGAACCACAAATGTCTCGACACGAACCATACATGTCTCAACAAGAGTCATACATACCGTCAATCTTTTATACATTTGGAGATGAGTCAGAGACTCAAGTGGGTTCCACGTTTAAACCATTTCTTCAACGTCGTAGAGGAGGACGAGATGTAGCTCCCGAAGGAGGAGGTAGAAGGCGTGCCCGAAACTCACCTATTGTGGAAGATGCTCTTATTGTGGAGGAAGACACACCTATTATAGAGGAAGACCCACCTGTTGAGGAGGAAAACGCGCCTACTGTTAAGGAATGTCCGTCATAAGTAACTCAATTACAACATATGAAAGACATTCCATAAGAATAAGAAGACGGCCGACATGTGAAACATAATGAACTTGTTTGATACTTTTTAGTCTTAGTATTATGTAACAAACATTTTTAGAATAATCATATTAGATTTGTAATTGTGGTTTTTTTTTATCATATTAGAGTTATAAATGGTCTTTGAAATCATATTTTGCTCTTTATGTTTTAATAATTTGTTAAAAATGCAAGTTGCTTATCTATTGGGATATATGATTATAAGGTGTTCTGCAGGTTGATTTTATGGATATGCATGTTTAAATTGAGTGAAGTCTGAAAATGGGAGTGGGAGGGGGGAGGAGAGCATTAACACTGAGATTGTCTTTGTAAAAGATGATTTCAGTTGAAAATGAAAATAACTGAAATTTTCTTTTGCGACTTCAGTATCCACATTATTTTTCAAGAAATTGTCTTTACAAAGATGATTTCACAATGTTGTAACGTGAGGGTTACGGGCTAAGGAAATCATCTTTTGTAAAGACGATTTTCGAGCTGGCTGAAATCGTCTTTACAAAAGATAATTTCAAAAACAACCTTATTTTAATTATTTTTTAAAACCACCTTAGTTGTGTCAAAAACCCTAAAGTTCTACGCCATATACAATTCGTGCTGGATAATTGGCCGTCAATTGTAGTTGTCGTTTATTTTATGATATAAATCTACCATTTGAAATCATTTTAAATCATTCCTAATAATGACCCATACCCAACATATTTGGGTAACTTATTCAAACATAATTGAATTAGGTTTTTTAAATATGTTGGAAAATGTTACCTCCAAGGCCCTACAAACACAAAAGGAACCAAATAATTTTAAAAACAGAGATTAGCTATAAAATCACTAGAATTTAAATTTCTAATCGTTTCAATAAAGTTATTTTTTAAATAACCATAAATCTATTAATTGCATAAATTAATGAAAATTACTATCAAATCATATAATGCTCCATGTTGAGTTATGTATCATCGTGTGATTCTCTGATATCATAACATGTATGAGTTGTCATATCCATCTTCATTCACATCCTCCTTAGCAATGTGTGTTCGCTCAACCCATCTACGAATGTATGCATGATGTTAGATGCTCCAATGTAGTTCATTTATCCCCTCAAGTCGATGTCATGCAACCGTATTTCGGTAGCGCATGGCTTGGGCACACATTGAATCATGTCAAATTGTCTTAGAACACGATCTAATCAATGTCATTCCACTATATGAAAGTAAATGAGGTGAGAGACAATTACCATATGTCTCTGTGCAGAATGCTTTACTCAAGAAGTATATGTATGATATAATTATAAGGTTGTCATATAACTTATAAAAAGCATATTATAAATAAGATGACAAAATATGAGTGTTACCTATTATGAATGTTAGAAATCCACTGCCGATGATTCTGTCACGTGTTTCTTTGAATATCGTCTTATGAATACAAGAGAAAATGAACGTGAAGATATTGGCTTGACACCGATGTGGTGCCTAACCTAATACACTCCGATGCTCAAGTCAGTGATGTGAAGGAAAGAAAAAAAGTAGAGAATTCTAAATGTTTTCAATGTCATACCTCTTTGAGAATTTGTTTGCCTTTATATAGATAACTCAACATTCATGTCTGAATACGAAAAGTCATTTTATTAAGTACAAAAAATGGAGAGTCTTTCAATAAATGATGAATGTGAAATGATCATCAGTTTCATTTCTAATTAAGGCTCCATATCTCTTCCTCCTATTTGTGATTTATTTTGGTCTTGAGACACTACCGTGTGTCATTCAGTATTATTATTTCTCATTCATATTGACTAAGTCTGAGTTCGAGATTCAGCTTTTCGGCCTTTGTGGATTCGGCATTATTCCGCCTTGTATGAGATTAAGTCAGAATGTAAGGTTCAGCCATATTTCGGTTCAACGAGATTCGATCGAAATGTGAAGTACGACCAAAAAATGAACTTCGGCCAAAATATGAGGTTCGGTAATATTTTGGTTTTATGTCATTTTGAACTTGTAGTCAATTGTTTGAGCATCGTAAAAGATCTTTATGTAGGAATCGAACGGAGTGGGCTTTTATTCAAGAAATGCATGATACAATTATTGAACCCTCTACACCTATAAATAGCATATTATAAATAAAAGGTATAGTGTTACATGATCTGAAGTCTGTCTGTCTAATGTAAATCTTTACACTTCAAGAACATGTGTAGAGGTCTCTATGACACTAAAAATATCTCTTCATCTATGAGATAAAATGCACAGTTGCATACATATAATGATAACATACACATAATAATCAAATGAGTTGACTTGTCGTATACCCATTGGAGGAGGTGGCAACAGAAGTCTATCTTCCCTGACATTATCGTGCTCACCGCTTGCAACCTCACTGGTGCCAAATGAGGAAATCGATCTCATGCTCATAATTGTAGTAATACTAGTGAGTCAGCAATATCAGGAGCATCCTTATGACTCGTTCTACACATCTACCTATATAAACATGAGAGGATTGCACTCATAGTGGTTTGTTTCATTTCGTTTTGGTTAGAATGGCCGAAACATTCCGGTTCCGACGAGGAACCGAAATGAAATACGGGTAGTAAACTTTCACCTAGAATTTTGGCCTGTTTCGATCTGTTTCGGTCGAATTTCGGACTGTTTCGGTCGCATTTTGGTGTTTCGACCGAAACACTTCTATGAATTTATGTTGTTTTAATTGAATTTATTCTCAACATATTTCTTTCGCAGAGATATGGTGAGATCGGTTTGGTGAGATACTCCTGATTTACAAAAGAATTGGAGTATTTTTTAGCACGTCAACTTAATATGATATTTTTATTGAATTTTAATGTCATTAATATGATGTTTTGTTGAATTAATGATAATTACGTATTATTTGCATGATATAATTTATAGATTCAATTTTTTTCTTTATTATATTATATATAATAAATTTTATAACATTATTTTAGATTACCGGAATTTTTTTTTGAAACAACGCACCGAAACACTGAATATATCTAAAATATTTTATTTTTTTAAAAAACTGAAACAAACAACCAAAATAGAATTGACTATTATGGATGCATTACTCCAACTATATGGACAAGTCTTCCAAGAACTTTATGTCACTGCTTGCAAGAGGCACCACGTGGTAACAACTAGGGGCAAAGCATACAACGTTTCGTGCATCCACTGGTAACCATAATATCCAGTCTTAACCGTCACCTTCCATGTCTCTCCCACCGTGGATTCCATTTCACTCTCAACCACATACTCTCTCTACGTATACAATTTGTTTTTTTTCTATTTCAGTTTCTTTTAGCAAAGCAAACGAATACAATGCTCTTATGCCAATACCAAGGTTCAACCACCACAACTGCCACCATGTTGGCTCAGAGGCACTGCTTCCATTTCCGGCTCCACCCGATTCTCTGGCGCCACCGCCTTCGTCACCGAAGCACTTCCAGGTTTCGTCGCCTCTCTGTCCAAATTGTCCCCAAACTCGCTGTCTCCTCCTCCCTTAGCTCTGTTCTTGCCTCCGCCTCCGCCTCCGGTTCAGGATCGGTCCACGGTGCCGTCACCTCTGCCATAACTCAAGTGGCTGTTACTGCTGTTGCTATTGCTTCCGGGGCTTGCCTCTCCACTAAGGTTGACTTCTTATGGCCCAAACTCGAGGAGCAACCAGGTAAGCTTATCTCTCTTCTCCATTCCACCCCCCCCCCCCCCCCCCCNCCCCCCCCCCCCCCCCGGCCCGGCGCGCTTTTGGGTAATTGTGAGTTTGTTATGCTGTTTCCAGTTATTCTCAGCTATTCGTAGCTGATGCCACTTTGATTTTGATCATGGAAGCAACTTCTGAATCTTTCTTTTATGAATTATAATTTGCTTAAAAGAAATTAAGAGTAAGAATATAAAGGAATTAGAAATGACTTTAGGCAAGGGCTGTCTTAAAACTAAATCATATATATGATTTAACAGTTAACTCATATTTGGACGATGAAGTTTTGTCGTCAAACATATATGAGCAATTATTCCCTTCTGATTATCCGGTTGAAATGCGGATATCCAAAGTAGAAATTCAACTGATTGTGCTCTTTAGCTTGCTTGATATTATGGTATTTTTATTTTATTTCTTTTTGAAATTTATGGTACTTTTTTTAAGGGCAACTTTTGTGTTGATTTTTCAACGGAAAGAACAATAAAACTTGAGGATAGTTTTCTACACAATATCCTTAAAAATCTCTCTCGTAGTAGAAGTTTATCCATTGGTTAAAAGCATGAATTGACTTTCTTCTCAAAATTTCTGCACTTCCAGAAACTAATCTAGTCTTTCAAAACACGAGCATGACCACAACTCTGGCAATTGTCACTTCTAAGTGTGATGGGATAAGCCATGGCATTTCAAAACTCGATATTTTTTTCTTATTATTTAGAAGGTCTTGTACATTTGTAAAGGATGGAAAGCGGCCAATTTATGCTTGCAGAAAATTCTTTTTAAGTAATTGACAATCTAGTTTTAGGTAATATTTTACTTCAGATAAATTTGACGTTCCTGCACTAGTTATATTTCAGGTTATTTATCAAAAAGGAGTAAAAAATATTTTACAAAAACTCAATGTTTTTATCTCTGTGGCTGAACTAGTATCCCTTATTTTTCTCCAAGCTAGTGTTGTAAGTTGATATAGATAGTCAAATGGTTGCAGGTTCTCTTGTACTGGGTGGAGTAGATGTTACCGGGCATCTTATATTCCATGATCCAAAGGTTTACCATCATTATTTGCACTCTGATTTGTATATCCTCATCTGCTGCTTCTAAAACTATCAATCTATGAAGGCAGGTGCAAAAGGCAATTGATTTTGCAAAAAAAGCTCATCACGGGCAATTACGAAAGACTGGAGACCCTTACTTAACGCATTGTGTTCATACAGGAAGAATCTTAGCAACTTTGGTTCCATCTAGTGGGAATAGGGTAAGTTATCTTTTTATCAACTTTTATGGCTTAAGAACTCTTTTTTATAAGAAATGATAATATTTCATAAATAATATCAAGATGTACAAAAGAGGATAAGCCATCCTCAATGTGTATCAATTTACAAGTTTTGTATATACTGACTCAAATTGTTTTGAATTTGCTTCAGGCTGTAGACACAGTTGTGGCTGGGATTCTCCATGATGTAGTTGATGATGCATGTGAAACTTTACAAAAGGTTGAAGAAGAGTTTGGTGATGATGTAACTAAGTTGGTAGCTGGTGTTTCCAGGTTAAGTTATATAAACCAGGTAAGTTTTGAATATTTTGATGGTCAATTCATCATTATTGCTTTAAAGCGACAATTTACAACCATCTACTTTTCCTTCTCTCTCATCTTCTTTTCTTTTTTAGGGTTCTCTCTTTTTT
>QANY01008646.1:556904-569891 GCA_003255025.1 Datisca glomerata
CCCCCCCCCCCCCCCCAAAAAAAAAACAAAACAAAAAAACCCAATCCTATAGCGCTAGTCGTTCTATTATCCCATTTTCATTTCGGGATAGGCAGCTAATTCTAATAAAAAATGTGAAGTAGTCGTCATCTGACCAATTGCCTTGGACACCAGACCGCTCGTGCCCGCCCATTCTGTCTCGCCCTAAATGGAATGGCTCTCTTAGTTACGTTGCGCCCTGACCAGAGTCCCCTTGTCCTCTCTCTCCACCCGTAACCCAAGAAGTTGGCTTTGCCAACAAAAGATTAGGGCCGTCCCCTTCATTCTATGCTGACTCCGGCCTTAAAGGATACGTATCTAATCGTCGTATGGAAAGTAAAAAAATTATACAAGGAGAAGAAGATGGTGGTGGATTAGAAACATTACCTAAAACCAAAAGAAAGAATAATGTTAGCCTAAAACAAAACAAGGTTCTATCTGAGAGTACTAAAACAACTCTGTCGTTTCCTCATGATGTGAGAGGCTATATCTTGTTTAGAATGTGAATTAAGAAACCGTGAGATGTTTCATCTTGGTTCAATTCCAATGATGGATTATTTGGCTATTTGTCAAACCGCAATCTGACATCTACTAATCTGGGCCTACTTTGGGAGCCTATGTAACGATTTGTAGGGCTTTCAGCTATGCCAATAAATGATATACTTAGTTGAAAGTATTTTTGGGTTACTCTTGGATTCTGCTTAGAAAAAAAAAGCTGATTTATCTGTAATTTAATTTTTGAGTTGTTATAGGCTTCCTATATACGCAACTATACTAAATTCCCATTCTTCAGGATTGGTTTTTGAATGAAATTTGTAGTTTACTGTGATGTTTATTTTATAGAAAATTAAAGCTAGAAAGAAACTCTAGACCAAATGCTATCTTCTTCAAAATATTTTCAGAATTTCTTTGTTTCGTTCCATTCCAATTACGCAAAGGGAGCCGAAGCCACTGAGGACGTGCGTCTGTGTGTGAATATGTATCTTTTTTATAAGAAACAATGATTATAATCATGAATGGAAACAATGAGCTGAAGTCAATATTAACCCTCCTGTTAACCAGAAGCCAAAGGAAACATGTACTTTCGAAAGGAACACTTAGCTTTTATAAACATTTCATAGGAAAATGATCTTATGGTAGAGTAATTATTAACCAGATGAATTATAATAATATGCCATTCATTCTCTGTTTGTACTTCTCACTTTTATTTTTCAATCATGCAGCCTCAAACATTTCAGATGATTCGATCTGATCTAGCTTCCATGTGGAGGCCCAGTGGCAAAGGTGGAGGTCTTAGGAAAATATCTGCTAGATCCAGCTTGCTACCCTTGGATGAGGATATCTCAACCTGTGACAAGGGACCCGGAACAACTGCCACTGAGGTCACAAGCATGAAGGTAAGCACCCTGAATGGAATTGTAGTGTTGAAAACCTATACTATTTGTTATTATACATCCTCAGAGGGAGTCAGACCTGCTTCAGAATTTTGTTCTGTCTTAGTTTAAATCATAATGCCAATGCTGATGAATATCTATAACAGCCGCCAGTTAGGTTCCTGTTTTAAATAGATGTTATGCAAGCAATGTTGGGAGATAAAAAGGTCATTGTTGGAGCACTTCTATTAGATTTTTGGATGTGACATGAACCTGACTGATTAGGAAGAAAAATCTTCTTTTCAAAGAATTATATAGAATATCTCACTCTGATGTTGTATTCTCGACCTCCTAAAAGATTATTACATCACTTTCATGCATCAAACAAAAAGTAAGGAGCAAAGAGAGGACCGTGTCAAACAGAAATTACCATAACTTCTCCAGCTAAAGGAAAAGCCGTTCTTTGTACAAGTTTAATTATTTTAATATTGAGGACTTTTGTCGATATTTGTTAGTAATTTTTGTTTTCTTCTAGGTTGGAGGATTTCTTGTTCTCTCATCCTTCAGTTATTGACTTTCTTTTTTCAATTGATTTTTAGTTTCCTATATTTGAAAAAGGAAAGTCATTCACTATCTTTTGCATAGACCAATGCACACCAAACCTGTCAAGTTGGAATACCATACACAAATGCAAAATATCAATCTAAAATGGTGGTCATATGATTCCTCGTGTCGTCCTGTTTGCAAAACAGCTAGCATTTGTTTTTAAATGCAGAGTTAGTAAGTAATGAGGAAGATACACTATTCTTTAGGTCCAGAGTTAGAGTTGCTTTCATGCGGTTGTTCTGAGCAGATGGCAGAAGCAGAAAAGCACATTGGGAGCATGTCTATTGACTTTCTTTTTACGATTGATTTTAAATGATGAGAAAACCTTAAACTTAACTGTGAAACTTTATTTTTTGAAAGCATCCATCACTCCCCACCTTTCTCTGCCAACATAGTGTTTCTTATCCAAAAAAGGGACAGATATTTTCTCCATTTCCAGTCAATCAAGTTGAGGAACAATGGGTTTAAGTAATGTTGCCTCCATCTAGAAATAAATCATCTCGCACCAAGCCTTCTTGTCAACGGCTTTTTGAAAAAGGTCAGGAACCGACGAACCGCGATAAAGAAAAGAACTCGCACCAAGCCTTCTTTTGTTTATCTCAGAATTTTATACTTAATATGCTTAGACTTGGAGAATAAAAAACCAACCCCTTAAGTCTCTCCAATGATAGTTCAGAAGCGATTGACATGTTAACATTGATACCACATCTTGGTTCATAAAATACACCAAAATTTTAGTGGCCAAAAGAATACATCATAGAACCCAATTGAGATGCTCTAATTAACTAGATATCATTGTCTCAGGCAATGAATTGGGAAATAATTATTTTGATGGAATTCCATTTATTGACAGTGGCATCATCAAGTATCTATTATTACTCTCAGGATCTTTTGGAAGCTGTAGTGCCTTTTGATATCATGTTGGATCGAAGAAAAAGGAGCAAATATCTTAGTCATCTGCGAAAAAGTATGGGAAGTCGCACAAAACCAAAGGTTATGCAGGATGCTGGAATTGCTTTAGCATCTATGGTACTTTGTGAAGAGGCTCTAGAGCGTGAATTAATAATATCAACTTCGTAAGTAATGGCAATGCTAATTCCTTCTTTTTTTTGCTTTTACTTGCCAACTCCTAATGTAGAAGATAGCTTATGCTTATTTACTTGTAACTCAAGTATACCATAGAATAGCAACTATTACTAATTTGTCCCTGTGTAGAGCAGACTTCAATTATTGACTGTTCTTCCCTGTTTGTGTTTGCAGTTATGTTCCAGGGATGGAAGTAACGTTATCCAGTCGACTGAAAAGCTTGTACAGTATATACAGCAAGGTATTAATAGATAATATTCAATTTCAGCATTCTGTTCATTTACGTGAAAGTAAATTTTTTCCTTGAGATATTTTTTCAAAGGCTTTCTTGACAAAGCCATGGAGGGATACTTGACTTCGTGATCCATGATGCCGTCTTGTGGTCTGCCTCGAAACCCATTAATTGAGTTGTGATTTTCCCTATAATTGAAATAGCTTAAATCTTGGAAAACTTGTTAGAGGGTGCCTACTTAAAGCTTGTTAAATATTTTCATAGACTACACCAAAAAAAACTATAACCCTGCCTATAATATTGAGTAATGCTAACAGAATAATTATGGCTATAAGCCTATAACTGGTCATGAAAAAGGTATCGAATTGTGTCTGAATCAGAAATATACGGTATAACGTGGAAGGGTATTCAGACTCATTTGACAAAGTTTAATCAATTAAAAGTTAACTTCATTCAACTTATTGAGTGTACTTGAACATTGTAAGAATTATGTAGTGAAGTAAAGCCGTCAAGTATGACTTTGTTCAAGCATATTTAAGTATTCTCCTACTATCAAAAACGAAAAAGAACTTGTGTGATAATGGTGCTGTAAGAATTAGTAGAAATTATTTCTTATCAAAGAAAGAATTTATATAAATTGTTGAACCCAATCCGATAGCTCAAGTTTTTTATTTTGTGGTCATCTAACATGGTAGAAAGAGGTGGTAAGTACAAACTTTTGTCACCACTATACCTCCCCTGCAAAAACGGACGTTTATGCCTATACTTGAAGGGGAAGTTAGTAGAAATAATGTCATCAACTAAATTAAGCTTAATCAATAGTCGTGACAAAAGTTTTTCCTCTTTTCTTCCATTTCCTCAATTTGCAAACGTACATCTACTCCATATATTGATGAATCAGGTCAAGACACTACTGAGTTAATCTGGCTTTAGGGTCCTTCTCTTCGGTCGGGTACTTTTTGGAGAAACAATTATGGATTGAGTGGACAGTGAAGAAAAGACACTCCCATATTTTTTGTTGCCTTTCCTTTCCTGATGAATATCAGAGTTATGGGCTCAGTTCTTTATATATGGCTTTCTAAAGGATCTTGATGTTAATGCTGAAAATGTTTTACCCAATCAAGGAAATGCTTCGTAGGAGATAAAGTTGCTAGGAATAAAAGAAAAGAAAATTACTGATAATAGTAGAACATCGATGCTTTTGTACTGTGAAGCTTCTTAGGAAAAGTTCGAAACTGAAATAGTGAGTAGGGATTTTTGTATGTCATATAAACAATCAGATAATGGCAATCACGGCTTTGGTAGATATATTTCCTACAGAATTTATATTACTGAAACTAGTGCCTGATGGATGTTCTGTGACTCTGTCGGTACAGTAAATTTAATCTGTACAACTTCAACCTTTTATTTTGGTTAAAAGGCAAATATAATCAACCAAATAGAATACATCTATACAAGGGGCATACCCCAGGTATACAAACAGAGCCTCACAGAAAAGTTGGAGCCCGAAAACCCTATGTCAGTAGCCTATACTCATACAAAGCCAAAGATAACTTAACTCTTGTCGCTGTTACTAGATTTTAAACAGCTGGCATTTATTTTAATTGGCTATAAGAAACTCCTCCGTATATTTGCATTCTCCAGATGAAACGGAAAGATGTTGGCATAGAGAAAGTATTTGATGCCCGTGCGTTAAGGGTCGTTGTTGGAGACAAGAATGGGACTCTGCATGGATCTGCTGTACAATGTTGCTACAGTCTGCTCAACATTGTGCACAGGTAAATCAAAGTGAAATTTAGCTCTTCTATTACTAATACATGCATGACTGAGCATGTCCGATATCAAACTGGCTTTGGGAAGTGTATCATGTAGTATTCTGATAGAACCACTCTATTTAGGTTGATTTGAATCAACTAGGCTAAATTCTTGACCTCCAAGTTCAAGGTTGCTGTCAAGTTGGTCCTGAATCTGTGGTTTGGAACTTATTAGTTGTTCCTTTTACTTCACTTGTATTTGCTATATACTGTGCTTCGCTCTAAGATACTTCTGTTTTTCCATTTTACAGTTTTTCCTTATCAAGATAAGTTTTAAAACACACTTCATGACTATAAATGAAATGTTAATGGGAATTGGGACATACAAATGACTTCTCTTGTTATATTGGACCTATATACATGTTTTTCTTTTTAAAGCATCTGCACCAAGTAAAAATTACTGAAATTTTGAATGATTCATTACATGAAGACGGATTCCACTGGTTTTGTTTGCTTAGCCAACCTGAGAGCCCTTCAAAATTTCATTGGTTTTTATCGTGTTCTATACAATATGTCATTGGTTTGTTTACCATTTGTGGCGGATGTTTTGCATAGACTGATTGATAGGGATGCTGAAAATTATTTGATTGAGGTTTTTAGGATTGGAAGGG
Source organism: Datisca glomerata (assembly GCA_003255025.1). Lineage (NCBI taxonomy): Eukaryota > Viridiplantae > Streptophyta > Magnoliopsida > Cucurbitales > Datiscaceae > Datisca > Datisca glomerata. The sequence goes on from QANY01008646.1 coordinate 562,645, forward strand.
AGAATGTCTTATAATTTTCATCAATATTAGACTCAACCGGTCTTTACTTAGAATATAACCAAAAAAACCCTGTGGTCATAGCTCGTACATATTTTAGCTCTCCAATTCTTTCAAAAGCTGGAGACCCAACACAGTATCAAGAACTTAAAGAAAATATGCTTTGAAATTATGTTTACTCACTCACTGCCCCTACTTAGGAGTTTGGTTCAACAATGTTTAGGAAGTGTGGATATTAATATCGAAAAGCATGACGAACTTGACTTTCTACTGTTTGTACATGTACTTTCTACAACTTATAATAATTCATGGACCTTGTATTTTCTTAATGTTACTGGCCAGTCATCACTTCCTGCCCTTTCCTTTTTTCCTTTTTCCCAACTTAACAGGCTTTGGTGTCCCATTGATGGCGAATTCGATGATTATATCGTTAATCCAAAGTCTAGTGGCTATCAGGTTGAAGTTCTTCATTCAATTTCTATGTGAAAAAAAGGTCTTACTTTTTATCTGGAAAAGAAGAAAAATATAAAATAAAAGGAAATATGAAAATCTATATTGCATAATTCCTTAGAAATCAAGGTGTTACAATTGGGATAGTTTTTGACTCCATATCTTTTAGTTTTTAAATGAACCTTTCTATGGTGGTTGAGTTAACTTTTAGCAATAGACTTAGATGATTTAGACCTTACATGATAAATTTATATTTCCTGCTTTACTTGAACCACTACAAAACTTGACTTTTAATTGCTAATTGCAGTCTCTGCACACTGCAGTACTAGGTCCTGATAGTTCACCTTTGGAAGTTCAAATAAGAACACAGGTATATAAGTCCTATAAATTTTGCGGTCAGAGTTTCTTACCAGCAGTTTGATTTGGTTGAAACTTAATTACGGCACTTCAAAATATTTAGAGGATGCACGAAAATGCCGAGCATGGACTTGCTGCACATTGGCTCTACAAAGAAACTGGAAGCAAGTTCCCTTCAACATGCAGCAATGATAAATTTGTAGAAGAATCACCTACTTATTTGTCCAAAGAAATGGAGGATCCAAATTCCATAGAAAGTGATGTATTTCAGAAGTATAGTTCTCTGAAAGAAGGACACCCTGTTCTCAGAGTGGAAGGAAGTCACTTACTTGCTGCCGTTATCATACGGTATTGATGTTACGGAAAATGCAATTGCATATTGTAGAAAAAGATTTCTAATTTTTCTATTTCATTATTGTATATTTACAATCCATACTAGTCTATATATAAAAAATTAGGTTACACTAAACTAGGAAAGATCACAATTAATTTCCTTATCACAACTAATTTCCTTAATTTTAGGACTAGATTATCAGCCCTGATTTTCTCTACCAAATATTCCAGAATATTCCTAATATCTCTCTCCGAGATTTCTTACACTCCCCCTCAAGCTGGTGAATATAGATCATCCATTCCCAGCTTGCGAACATTCTCATGAAACATGTCGGTACACAATCCTTTTGTCATCACATCTACAAGTTGAAGCCCTATTAGAACATATGGAGTGCAAATCAGTCCACTGTCTAGCTTCTCTTTAATAAAATGTCTGTTTATCTCTATATGTTTCGTCCGGTCATGTTGCACTGGGTTGTGGGCTATACTTATAGCTGGTTTGTTGACACAGTATAGTTTCATTGGTTTGCTCCATTGAATTTTCAAATCCTCTAGGATAATTTTGACCCACAATAATTCACATACTCCAGCTGCCATAGCTCTGAACTCTACTTCAGCGCTTGACCTTGCAACAACACTATGTTTCTTACTTCTCCAGGATATCAGGTTTCCTCCAAGAATGGTACATAGCCCGAAGTTGATCTCCTGTCGATTGATGACCCTGCAAAGTCCGCATATGTATAGACTGCCAGATCAATTTCAGATCCCTTTTTGAATAAAATTCCCTTTCCAGGGTGTGCCTTTAAGTAATGAAGTACTCGGTAGACTGCCTGTAGGTGAATTTCTCTAGGATCATGCATAAATCGACTAATAACACCGACTGAGTAAGCTATATCTAGCGTAGTATGTGCAAGATAGATGAGTTTCCCAACAAGTCTTTGGCACATCTCTCTTTCCACTGCTTTATTATCTCCAAGAGCCTCACTTAATCTATGATTTTGTTCAATGGGAGTTCCAACTGGTTCCTTTGAGCAGGTCCATAACGTACTTTTGTTGAGAGATAAAATTTCCCTTCCTTGATCGAGCCACCTCAGTTCTAAGGAAATACTTCAATCTTCCTAAATCTTTTATTTCAAATTCTCTACTTAGACACCCCTTCAAGGCCCCCTTCTCTACTTCACCGTTTCCTGTCACTCTAATGTCATTCACTCATACAATTAAAACAGTGACTCCCCCTGAGGTCGAACGCTTGATAAAAAGCGTGTGATCCCCTTGACTTTGCTTGTAGCCACCAGCTATCATTACCTTGGCAAACCGTCCAAACCATGCACGTCGGGATTGTTTCAGCCCATATAATGCCTTTTTAATCGACAAACCTTGTTCTTGTCAACCCCACTAAATTCCGGTGGAATGTTCATATAAATCTCCTCTTCTAATTCTCCGTGAAGGAACGCATTTTTCACATCATATTGCTGCAATTCCCAATCAAAATTAACAGCCAAAGACAGCAAAATCCTCACTGTATTCATCTTAGCTACATGAGCAAACGTTTCTTGATAATCCACTCCATATGTCTGTGTATATCCTTTTGCAACTAACCTCGCCTTGTAGCGTTCTAGGGACCCATCTGTCTTAAATTTTACTGCATGCACCCACTGTTTTCTTGCCTTTTGATAAATCAACCAATTCCCAAGTCCCATTCTTTTCTAATGCCATCCATTTCAACTTCCATAGCAAGTCTCCACTCTCTCTTTGATAATGCTTCATACATGTGTTTAAGGTGGAGAGAACTTTGATGGAGTGGGGAAAAATTCTCAAATGATACAAAGTGTGACAATGTGTTTAAGGTGGAGAGAACTTTGGTGCATTCTCGGGTTTTTTTCCTTACAGCAATAGGTAGTTGTAGGTCCTGGTCAAGGTAAGGTGGTTCAGGATTAGTAGAAGAATGGTTTGTTGATTCACTTACCTCATTTCCGAAGCTTGGTCCAGAGGATTGTTCTTGCCTTGTAGTCACAATGTCATCTCATATCCTTGCATACACTTTGTCAAACCGGAACCAGTCGTAGATTTTTCCATCTCCTTCCCTTTTATCTTCCAACTCATCAGATTGTGGAATGGACTTATGATGATTTTGAGACTCAGGTTTGGACGGCTCAGGATTGGGTAACTCTAGAGGTGAAAAGTTTGACTCCTTATCTTCAAGAGTATGTAACTCCCCCTGAAGATAAGGAGTGGTGAAAAATGACTTATTTTCAACAAATGTAACATCCGCAGAGATATGGATTTTTCTAGTAGGTGGATGATAACATTTATAACCCTTTTGAGTGTTTGAGTACCCTACGAAGACACACTTAAGGGCATGAGGATCTAACTTACCACAGTTATGACTATGAGCATGGACAAAGGAGGTACACCCAAAAACCCTAGGGGTGAGATTAAAGGAAGATCGAGTATCAGGGTAGAATTTGGACAAATTTTCTAGTGGACTTTGAAACCCCAAGACCCTAGAAGGAATTCTGTTTATAACATAAGCCGATGTGAGTACAACTTCTTCCCAATATGTTTTTGGTACATTTTGTTGAAACAGTAAGGCTCTAGTGCACTCAAGAAAATGTCAGTTTTTCCTTTCTGTCACTCCATTTTGTTGTGGAGTGGTGATACAGGATGATTCATGTATAATTCCTTCTTTTTGGAAATACGGACTCAAGATTTGATTGAAATAATCACGAACATTGCCCGAACAAAAGTGTTTTATCTTGGTGCCAAATTGATTTTGAACCATTTTATGAAAGAGAGGAAAAATATGACTCATATCAGACTTATTTTTTAGTAAATAAATCCAAGAGAGTCTTGTGCAATCATCAATAAATGTGACAAACCACTTAGACCCTAAGATGTTTGGGACAGTAGACGGCCCCCAAATATCACTATGAATTAAAAAGAAAGGAAAAGAAGATCTTTTATTACTTATTGGAAATGGTACACGAGTGTGTTTCGCATACTCACAAATATCACAATGAAAAGACCGAACATCAAATCCCTTGAACAAAGAAGGAAATATAATTTTCAACGTAGGAAAATACACATGACCTAGACGCCTATGATGTAACCATATGACATCTTTATTGGTAGAAGAAAACAATATAGACATGGCAGATTTACTGAATTCCGGTTGACTTGATGTATGTAAGTAATAGAGTCAATTATGCTCCTTAGCAAGCCTCTTCCCCCAGCCCTGATCCTGAAATTCACAACGAGAATCATGGAATATAACACAACCAGTTAGATCTTTGGTAAGTTTTTGTATGAAAATCAAATTTGTAGATAATTGGGAAACGTGGAGAACATTTTTAAGTACCAGTGTTAGGGTAACTTGGACATCCCTTATTCTTGCTACTGTGGTTGTAGAACCAGTAGCAACAACAATCTTTCTATTGCTAGGGCAAGGACTATGGGTATTAAATTTATTTGAAATATGGGTCATATGGTTAGTAGCACCAGAGTCAAGGACCCAAACATTCTTAAGCTCATTACCTAAAGCATTTAACCCAGGAGAGATTAGAGCCTCACCTGAAAGTTTCAATGAACACATACCCTGACTTGTGATTTAAGAATGAGAATTGTTAGTTGCTGATTTTTCAACACTCCCCAACATACTTCTAATCTTCTCAATTTCCTCCATATCAAATCCTCCAAACACTTGAGTTGAGTCTTGAACCGACACATGAGTCTGCCTTTGCTGTCCACCCCTCTGTCCCCATTCACGATTGCTTGTGGATGGTTTCCCATGCAATTTTCAGCACCGTTCTTTGGTGTGCGTGGTTTCTTACGGTATGTGCACCACAACTTATCGCGATTGTCTTGTACACTTGGCCGGTTAGTCTTGTTTGGAGCAGTTTTGTCTAGTACCAGCCCTTGAGATTTAGAGCTTAGAAGAGCAGAAATTTCGGTTGAAGAAGACTCTAACATAATGCCCCTGCGGCTCTCTTCAGCACGAACCAAGGATATTGTTTCGATTAAAGATGGGAATTCAGGTCTGCCAAGAATCTGAATTCGTACAAGATCAAATTCAGAATTTAGGCCAGTCAAGAAATCATAGACTCGGTCCCTTTCTATAAACTTTTTGATAGCCACTGAACATTTGCTGCAATTCAAATTGATTGTTCTGTAATAATCTAGTTCCTGCCACTGGTTTTGGAGAAAATTAGCATACTCTGTCACTGTTTTCCGACCCCTGTCCATACATGTATCACTGATTTCGAGGCTCATGGAATTCCATAACTATGACATGATCATTGAATCCTCTTCTTCCCACGCTTCAAATCCAGCTTTTCCATTCTCGGATGCCGTCTCCGATAGGTGACCCAACTTCCTTTTTCCTTTCAGGAATGTTCGAACTAATTGAGACCATCAAGTAGTTTTTTCCATTCAGTTTGTATGCTGCCTGGATGTTCTGAAGCTCCGTTGTCCTCCGTGTAATCTGTTCTTCCTCCACTGTTGAAGATAGTGGTGGCGTTGAAGATGAAGTATCCGTCATAGTTGAAGAGGTTCAAATAATTGGTGAAAGAGAGGAATCGGAAATAGAAACAATGATGAAGGCTGAAGAGAACATTTTAGGAACCAGCAATTAAGGCTAGGATGAACAAGGATCGGCGGTAATATTTGCCCATAAACCCTAGCCAAACGGTGGTGAATTTTTTTCCAAAAACCCTAACTAGGCTCTAATACCATGTAGAAAAAGAATTCTAATTTTTCTATTTCATTATTGTATATTTACAATCCATACTAGACTATATATAAAAAATTAGGGTACACTAAACTAGGAAAGATCACAATTAATTTCCTTATCACAACTAATTTCCTTAATTTTAGGACTAGATTATTAGCCCTGATTTTCTCTACCAAATATTCCAGAATATCCCTAATATCTCTCTCCGAGATTTCCTACACATGCATCACACGTTAATATTTTCACAATTTGAGTTGGCAGAGTAGATGAGGGGGGAAGTAAATTGCTAGTTGCAGTGAGTTTTGGACTAGCAGCTTCTGAAGCAGTGGCTACACGGAGATCTTCTTTTCAATCAGAGCGATGGGAAGCTTATGCAAGGTTATACAAAAAGGTAGATATGATTTCAGTATCTCTTTTCCTCGTTCTAGAATATCTGCAGCTTTATCATTAGAAGAACATCCTAAAATCATGTATGATTTATACATAAAGGTATATCTGATTTTGTATGTTGTCTCTGTAAATTCTATCAAGTAAATTATTTCTTAATATAAAATCTGATGTAAAAAGACTTGTAAGTTCTCCCTGATTTGTTTCAACTTGCAATTATCTTCTTTCTGCAAGGTTTCAAATTTCAGTTACAGAAACCATATAGCTCAAATTTTCTTTATCACCGGTAGTTAAACCGCTGTAATATGAGCAGTTTTTATTCTACTTTGTTTATGGTGCATTATTAGGTATCAGATGAATGGTGGTGTGAACCGGGACATGGCGACTGGTTTACTTGCCTAGAGCAGTACAAGCTTTGTCGAGATGGAATATACCACAAGGTATGTTTAACATGCATATTCCTGTGTAAACATCAGCGTGTTGCTCCTTTTATAAGAACCTGTGCATTTCACATGAAACTATTCCGTTAACTTTTTTCACTTGCAGCTAGACCAATTCGGGCGCCTACTTCCGACCTTCATCCAGATCATTAATTTAACAGATGAAGAGGAATCTGACTACTGGTCCGTTGTATCGGCTGTTTTTGAGGGAAGGCAGGTAGACCTTACTGCACTCAGAACAAGGTTGGACTCTGTCACGTCAACTTCCACGGAAGCAAGCATCAATAATAAGGTCCAACTGCAACCAACTTTTAACTCGTATGTCCTGAAGAGAAACAAATTAGGAAGAGAAGGGAAAATCTTGGAGAGGAAGAGAGAATAAGGAAAACTGAATTCTTCATTAACTTGCCAAAAAACCCAACAAACAGAATAATAAAGGAAGAAGAAGAATACAACGGCTAGTTAGGGGAGAAAGACTAAACTACCCTTAACTAACTAACTAAACAATATCAACTATATTACACTTGAATCCTTTACTTCAACACCCCCCCCCC
>QANY01008646.1:569904-693826 GCA_003255025.1 Datisca glomerata
CCCCCCCCCCCCCAAAAAAAAAAAAAACTCAGCTTAGGATATAGGATGAGTTTGTCTCTAAGAGAAGTAAAACGAGTACACAAGGGCAAAATGAGGAGTACACAAGGGCTTAGTGAACAAATCAGCAAGTTGATATTGTGAGTCAATATGCTTAACCAGAAGATCCTTCTTCATCACCCTTTCACGAACAAAGTTAAAGTCTATCTCCACATGCTTGGTGCGAGCATGGAGAACCGGATTGGAGGAAGAGAGATATCTGATGTATTATCACAATAAAGAATAGGTGCCTGAGACTGGAAAACATGCAAATCATGAAGTAGTTGCCTTATCCAGCTCAACTCCGCAGCAGTATTAGCTAAGGCTTTATACTCAGCCTCGGTGGAAGACCTAGCAACTGTTGGCTGCTTCTTAGCACTCCAAGACACAGCATTTGATCCAATGTAAATGACAAAGCCTGAGGTTGATCTCCTGCCTTAGGGGTCACCAGCCTAGTCTGCATCAGTAAAAGCCTGCAAAAGAAGATTGACAGGAGTAAAGTGTATGCCATCATCAGTAGTGTCTCTAATGTATCTAAGAATACGTTTGACACTAGCAAAGTGTGTTGTTGTGGGGGAATGCATGAATTGGCAGACCCTATTGACAGCAAAAGTGATATCAGGACGAGAGAAAGTGAGATATTACAGAGAGCCAACTAAACTTCTATATAGGGTAACATCAGACATAGGAGAACCTGCATGACTAGATAAGGGAGTCTTAGTAGAGTAAGGAGATTGACAAGGTTTGGCCTCAGTCATACCAGCCTTGCATAAAAGATCCCAAGCATACTTTTTGATTGATGAAAATGCCAGAAGTGTTTCTAATGATTTCTAAGCCTAAAAAATAATTAAGAGCACCTAAATCAGACATCTCAAAAGTTTGTTGCAGGTTGTGCACAATGGTATCAAAATAAGATGCATCAGTACCACTAAGAATGATGTCATCAACATATAGCAATATGTAAGTAAGAGAAGTGGCAGTAGCATGGACAAAGAGAGAGGTATCAGCCATAGATGCAACAAATCCTATAGAAAGAAGATGAGAGGTGAATTTTTTAAACCAAGCCCTAGGGGTTTGTTTTAAACCATAAAGAGATTTATTGAGTTTACAAACATGGTTAGGAAAATTCTTATCAACAAAGCCCTGAGGTTGTGTCATATAAACCTCTTCAGATAGAGAACGCATTTTTAACATCTAACTGCCTCAAGGGCTAACCAAAAGTAGCAGCTAAAGACAATAGAATGAGAATAGTTGGCCTCTTGACAACATGACTAAAGGTTTCACTATAATCTAAACCTGCTTGTAGGTGATGTCATTTAGCCACAAGCCTAGCCTTATGCCTAGCAATAGAGCCATCAGGGTTGTACTTAAGTTTATACACTCACTTACGACCAACAAGGTTCTTGTTGGGAGGCAAAGGCACAAGAGACCAAGTGTTCTGAGATAACAATGCATTATATTCACTAATCATGGCAGGTTTAGATAATGAAAGAAGCCAAGTGTTCTGAGATAACAACACTGCTTCTCTTTTTGAAAGAAGCTCGTGCTTTTCAATTGTTTTAGGAGTTATGCAATTCGTAATAAGCTTCTATTGTGAATTTGTGATTTGGACTGTCATGTCTTGTCCAATAATTATGAAATGAGAGTGATTTTTGTTAGCGATCATACAAATTTTTTGTTTGCCGCAAGTTCAGCTCCTTAGGAAATCTTCAAACATAGAATGATTTGTCGAATGATTATTTTAGCCTGGTTCAATAGCTACACCGAACCCTTTACATTAGCCAAATTATGCAACGTTTTGGTGTTGTCATAGGATATTCAGTCTAAATAGACCTACGGAATATTTTTGTTTATTTACATACATGGACGGCTCAATCAATAATGGGAGAATATTCTAATAGATATCTAGGTACATCGATACTTTGTGGGACAATATTAAGTTTAGATGGGATTTTTCTACAAAACATTTTAGAATATTTCTTTTTGGTCTTTTCCAATTGAAGGGACATAAATTGCTGCAGATAGATGGTTACTTATCCTCTCTTGTACATCTATATTGAAATGTTTTGTTTCTTATAAAAGAGGTAGGTTGCTTACCAAGAGAAATGTCTTTACTCCAAATCGTAGGTTCATCTATTAAGGACAATGCTTCAATGGGAAGAACAACTGCTATCTGAAGCTACTCTCGAACAACCAAAGCAAGGTCGAGAATCTTACGTCTTTCAGGGCTCTTTCGCCCTTGGGGAAGTGGTGATTGTATGTTGGCCTCATGGAGAGATAATGAGGTTGAGATCAGGTAGCACTGCTGCTGATGCAGCAAGAAGAGTTGGATTCGAAGGGAAGCTGGTTTTGGTTAATGGCCAACTGGTTTTACCCGGTACAGAGCTGAAAGATGGGGATGTGGTTGAAGTAAGGGTGTAAATGACATTTATTCTCCAAATGTATAGCTTGATTATGTGTTGAAAGTATAAGGAAAAAAGGCAAAATGAGAAAACTAATTTTTCTTAGCATTTTAATTGCAATAGGGTTTACATGAGAGGAGCTTCAGGAAGTTTATGATAGGAATAGTTAGTAGTTAGTACTGGCTCCAATTGTAAGTTTGTAAATGGACTTTGCTATTGCTGTGTTTGTGTATGTATGACAGACAGAGAAACAAGTAAAGCAAAGTTTTGTTTTGTTTTCAAGTTCATATAGCGTCTTGAATGAGGGTACTTTTTCAATGCTAGGATTTCTTTTTCCAGCATTGATGCTGGGACTAATCTTAATCATAGGATATGGTTAGATTAATCTCAGTCATAAAATAGTTTTTAATTTTATTTTTTTTAGAAACCAGTAGAGAAAGTTGTCATTTCCTCCATCTCTCAACTTTCCCCTTTCCCCTTCTACTACAACCAAAAGTTAAGGCACTCAAAATTGACAAGCACGATTGTTGAAAGTAAGCACGATTTCTTCTTCACCAAACTCAGGCTCTCACCCTTGTCGAGCAAAACTTCTTTCTCCTCATTCGCAACTACCAAACACAGCAAGTCAGTGACATCGTCTCCCTCACCTCTACTCTCAGATCTGCCTCTCTCATCTCAGTTTTTCCTCTTTTTGTCTCACTCTCCTCTCTCATCTCAGATCCGTATTTCTTTGTCTCCCTCGCCTCTCTCGGTTTCAGGTTCACATTTATATGATTAGGTGAGCTCGGCCCTATTTTCATGATTTAGTTGTAGATCTGAAATTTTTTGTGATTTTACTTAAATGTTTTTTTTCTGATTTTTTGGATTTGTTAAGATAAGAAAACAGAGACTATTATTTTACACTTTACCTCTTCTCTGTCGCGATTTCTTAGGGTTTTGTAAATCGGGTTTATTTTTCAATTGATTTTGTTTGGGTTTCGTTTGATTGCGAATTTCCAGCTTTATTTGAGACCCCGTTCAGTAGAGGGTTTGATTCGGGATCAACTCAACAATCACTCGTAGATTTTGAAAAAGCTTGGTCAAATTGATTCTGATGATGTTGTTCAGTTGAAGGGAAAGGCAGCCTGCTTATTACTGAACTGATGTTCAATGGTAATGGTGTTGTTCAGATTGGAAAAGCATTTTGAATAGTTGGACTGTCTATTTTGGCTATTTCTTTGCTTTTCCTTTGTTTATTTTGATGTTTTATTTGACTGATTATGTGTCTTGTTCTATAGTTGCAAACTTGCAATAGGACATTGCTGTGTTGGTCTCTTTTTTAGCTTTACTCATGTATGAGCATAAGTATTTAACCGTGTCAGTCATTGTTCACTTCACGTCTATAGTTGAATAATAGTTTGATGGATTTTATGCTAAAAATGGTGATATAGATGAAGCAAGATTAGTTTTTGATGGTATATAACACTTCATGTTTGTATGCTTGTCTGTTCGCATTAATTTCATTTCCTCGTAATTTTTGTTGTATTCTTTGTATTTGAGAATTGCGCGTGTTAATATTGACCGGAAAGATATTAGTTGTGTTTGATATTTTAACAATTATACTGGTTGTAAGAGTAGCTTATTCAAAGAAAGGTCAAAGAATTACAAACAAACTGGAAATTGTGTTTTTAGACTTTCTACTAGAATTTAGGTTCGCTTTGGCACTCATCTATTCAGTGATTCTTTTTACCTTTTTGCATGATGAGTGATCTCTTACATGATTTATGATTCTTGTTTTAGTCAAATTTTATATTTTTTGTCAATGGATTTCGGCATAGTTCTTTGTTATAGTCTTAATGTTTTTCACATGCTTTACAAAGGATAGGCTATACAAACACCAAAATATTTCATGTATAAAATTAATCATTCTTGGAGAGGTCCACCAAAATATTTCACGTACAAAATCAATCATTTTTCGAGGAGTTCACCAAAATATTTCACGTACAAAATCAATCCTTCTTCGAGAGGTTCATCAAAAAATTTCACGTACAAAATTAATCATTCTTGGAAGGGTCCACCAAATATTTCACGTACAAAATCAATCATTCTTCTTGGGATTCACCAAAATATTTTACGTATAAAATCAATCATCTTTTTAGATGTTCACTAAAAAATTTCAGGTACAAAATTAATCATTCTTGGAGGGGTTCATCAAAATATTTCAGATACAAAATCAATCATTTTTTAGGGGTCCACCAAAATATTTCACATACAAAATTAATAATTCTTGGAGGGGTCCACCAAAATATTTCACATACAAAATTAATCATTCTTGGAGGGGTGCACTAAAACATTTCACGTACAAAATCAACCATTCTTCGAGAGGTTCACCAAAAAATTTCACGTACAAAATTAATCATTCTTCAAAGGGTTCACAAAAATATTTCACGTACAAAATCAATTATTCTTGGAGGGTTTCACCAAAATATTTCACGTATAAAATCAATCATTTTTGGAGGGATTCACCAAAATATGTCACGTACAAAATTAATCATTCTTCAAGGAGTTCACTAAAATATTTCACGTACAAAATCAATCATTCTTCGAGAGATTCACCAAAATATTTCAGGTACAAAATTAATCATTTTTTGAAAAGTTCACCAAAATATTTCACGTACAAAATCAATCATTCTTGGAATGATTCACGAAAATATTTCACGTACAAAATTAAGTACTTTCGGAGGCCCGAAAGCTGTTTCAGTCTTAATTTTGAGCTTTTTCATAATTCCTATCTCTTTTAATTTTTAGGGTTTTTAAATGCTTATAAATTAAAACATAAATTGGTTATTTGCTAAATTTTAGGGGGTTATAATTTATAAAATAAAAGGTTAAAATTTTAAATTTTAATATTCAATTTCAAACTTTTAGCGGATATGTTGAATTTATAGATAGAATCTGACATTGAGGGCTATACGTGTTCGTCAACCCGGTAAATAGGATTTACCGACCATCATAACATCACGATCTATAATTATATATGGTAAAAATCTGTCTCGCTCGATACTTGTCACAAAAGTACAACGACATTATCAATGAGAAATTTTAACGAGTTAATAAATAAGTATTCAATTGTATCGAGAATCCTTAATCAATACAATCTAATTTCACATAATAAGTGAGTATCATGAATGTTTGCATTGAAATAATGAGTTTTTTCTATTTTTATCAATTATTTTCCCGGTGTACAGTAAATAATTACAAAAATATCAATTTTAAGGAAAATTGTGAAGAATGGTGATTAGAGCCATATAAATGGCAATTAAGAGCAAAAAATGGCGATTGGGAGGGAGACTGACGATCGCCTATTTGTACATGTCGTTTGGAGACTGAAACAGGCGATTGGAGGTATAAAACTAGCGTTTGGCTTTGACGATGCGATTAGTACCTTCAGGATGGCGTTTAGGGGCTAAAAATAGGCGAATCGCCTATTAGGTTGTACGTATTTGGTGAACCCCTCCCAAGAATTATTATTTTGTACGTATTTTGTGAATTCTAGTACGTAGTTGGTGAAGCACAGTACGTATTTGATAAACCCCTCCAAAAATTATTAATTTGTACATATTTAGTGAACCCCACTATGTAGTGGGGTACAAAGGAAATCTTGAGGGGTTCACCAAAAAATTTCACGTACAAAATTAATAATTCTTGGAGGGGTTCACCAAAAAATTTTACATACAAAAATCAATCATTTTTCGAGAGGTTCACCAAAATATTTCACGTCAAAGTCAATCATTCTTCGAGAAGTTCCCCAAAATATTTCACGTACAAAATCAATCATTCTTCGAAGAGTTCACCAAAATATATCACGTACAAAATCATTCATTCTTCGAGGTGTTCTTCTAAAATGTAGTGGGGAAAGATTATTTTACTTGATATTTGTTGTAAAATGACAACAACATAATCAAGAATACATTCTTAACCGTCATAAAAAAGGTCCTAAAAACTATTTTATCAATGCAAAATCACCGAAAAAATAACAAAACTTCCAAAAAAGAGAAAAATGCCAGGAACCCCCAAAACCGCCGGTATTGGTTAGAGAAACTGTCGGATAGATTGATGAACTCTAGTACATAATTGATGAACCTCAATACGTAATTGGTGAACCCCAATACGTAATTGGTGAACCCCTCCAAGAATTATTCTTTGTACGTATTTGGTGAACCCCACTACATAATTGGTGAACTCAATTACTTAATTGGTGAACCACAATACGTAATTGGTGAACCCTTCCAAAAATTATTTTTTGTACGTATTTAGTGAACCTCACTACGCAATTGGTGAATCTCAGTACGTAATTGATGAACCCCTCTAAGAATTATTCTTTTGTATGTATTTGGTGAACCTCACTACGTAATTTGTGAACCACAGTACGTAATTGGTGAACCCCTCCAAGAATTATTCTTTCATACATATTTGGTGAACCTCACTACGTATTTGGTGAACCCCACAAAATACTCAAAAAAAACTAGTACCTGCTACTTGTTGGGTTTTATATGGTCGAGATTACTCTAAATGTAATTTAAAAACTACAATAACCCAACATCCATGTCGTGAAATTTCACGGCATTATAAAACTTTCCCTTGAATGAAAGATTTAAATTCAGGTTTGTAATAATTTTGAAAATATTGCATCCATTGAAACTTGAAAGTAGTCCTATGTTGTAGATAGGGAACCGTGCAGAAGAACAGGAGGATTTAGGGTATGTTTCGGAGTACTTTTGTTTTCATATGGTTATTGAAAGACGATTAACGAAGAAATAAAAAAAATCAGTCAGGCGGGTCTGTATGTTTGATATATGAAAAACATTATTGATGATAGTATTCAAGAAGTATTTTAATTAAAGCTAAAATGTTAATTTTACCCTTATAGTTTCCGTTTATGGCAAGATATATCCTTAACTTTTTTTCATATTTTTATATCCTTATAATTTGAAAAACTATAAAAAAACACTCTTATGTTACATTTAGAGGTTAAAACTAACTGGCAATTCTTGTTTAATTACAAACAAACACCCTCTTTTTTTCTCTTTTGTTTTCTTTATAGTTATTTTCGTTCAGTTTCTAGCTTCTGAAGATGCTCTGGCTTTAATCTAAAGCTATCTTCAACTACTTCTTGAGCCTTGTTTTATACTTTCTTTAATTTTATTAATTACTCATTTGCTTCATCTCAGTCTTCTTCTATTCTGGATTTATTGGTTTGGTCTCTCAGTTAAGGCTGCTATTTTGTTTTTCTCCTGAAAATTTTGTCATTGTCTATGATTTTCCTTCATGGATTCCACTTTCTCAATGTATATTCTAAAACAATTTCCATTTTATCTGGTGGGTTTAACCTAATATAAAAATGAAAAATACAAAAAAAAGAAAGTCAACTTTCCAGCTTAAATTATAAAAATAATTAATTTTTTTTGCAAAAATAAAAATGGTCGAAGTAAATAAATTATTTACAAAAAATTACACAAATTATTTACAATATAAAAACGTGAATAAATTGTTTACATTATTCCGACCTTTTTTGCAAAAAAAAAAAATCGATGATTTTTACAATTTAACTAGAAAATTGATCATTTTTGTAGTTCTCAAAAATGAAAAATAATAATGAATGGTCTATATTTTTTTAATGGCTAAGCATTTAGCCCAAAATTATTATATTTGTAAATATGATCGAAATTAAAAAAATTTCATCACCCTCATTTCTCTTGTGCTCTCTTTGTTTCTCTATCACGTTCTTTCTCTCTCTTTGTCTCCCTCGCGCTCTCTTTCTTTTTCTCTTTCACCCTCCTTCTTATGACTTGGGTGAGCAAAGGGAAAGAGATACGATTTAGAAATTAGGTTTTGTGATTAAAAAATTACGAGTTGCGACTCAGAATCCTCTCTTTGGAACTGGGTCAGATCGAGGTACATTAAAATATACTATAGTAGAGTGATTCAAAAATCTCTCTCTAAAGCATGCATGGTATATTAAAATATACTAGTATATTTTAATATATCAATATATCATTATATATATGTACATTAGATTTTTATAGTTTAAAAAACGATCATTTTACAAATATAATTTTTTCGATCATTCTCTTACTCATTTTTTAAAAATGGACTACTCCATAAACGAGCCTATAAAAATCCTCTAATAATTTCATGTGTCATATTTACAAGATTGTCTTATGCTAAACATGTTAGTCTTAGAGTCATACTAGTAACACTCTTTTTAAGAGTCATTTAGACACTCTCACTTCATAATAATATCGTGTGTCATATTTTTATTTTTTATAAAAACTGTGAGAATGAATCAAATATTTGGATATGATTTTTCCTTTATTTATAAACTTGCCACTAACCCATATGTTTCTATCTTTTATTTTTGCCACACTTTCATATAAGGGGTAAAAGGAACTTTCATATAAAAATTACATTTGTGTTAAAAAAAATTGTCTAAAATTTTAGATTTCAAATTTGAGTAATTTTTTTATTACAAAATTTGAAATCAAAATTGTCGTGAATCTCAATGGTTAGTCATGAGATATTATTTTAGGAGACATCAATGTTTTCATTATTTTTTTAACATTTTGTAAAGCTCGTTTCCATTGACTTTTATTGACGAACAAATTGTTTTCATTTTTTTATTGATGAATAAAATTGCCATCGAAATCAATGTTTTCATTGTTTTTTATTGATGAATAATTTTTTTCCGAGACATCAATGTTTTTATTATTTTTTTACTTTTTTTAAAACTCGTTTTCATGGTTAGTCATGAGATATTATTCTAGTGGTTACAATGATTATGTTCATTTCATTTTGGTATTAAATTTCTAAAAGTTAATAATTTAGAATATTTTATTTGACAATTAATTATTTATTAGAATACTTAAGATAGAATATTCGAGAAATTAAATATTCTATGAGTTTAGGATTGTAATTAACTTAAGGTTGTGTTGAGGTTTTAAAGAATTATAACCAATTTATAGAGTACCCAAGATAATAAGTAGTATACAAGATCTAATGAAAAAAATGGTGGAAAAGAAGTTGGAGAGTTATAGGGCACAATGGAAAATTGTAAATAAAATTAAAAAATCAAACCCTGATGTTAAGACTCATTTTGATAGTTTTTATGAAAAGTAAAAATATAACACATGATGTTTTTAGAGAGTAAAAATTAGTGAAAAAAGTATCACTACTTGTTCTTAATGTTTGAGATTGATGTCTCCAGTTCTCAATGAATTCTCCATTTGAGTGTGTGATAAATTCTCCATTAATTAGGCGCATGACCCATTATTTAGTTCAATTCAATCCTTCTCAATTATCTTCCTCAACCTCAACTCGCTCTGTTTCGTGATTTTTTACCCTTTTCAACTATCACAAATAATGGTACATTAAATTAGCCTAATAATTAATGAGCCTGGTTTGGATGCATTTAAATTTAATCTAGGTTGATGCTTGATGTCGATTTTAAGTATTTTTTTTCCCTCTTCACTGCGACGACGCCCACGACATGATTGGGGGTTTTTGACATTTGTGCCGTTATGTAAAAATAATTGCTAAAATATGATATTTTTGAAAAAAAAATCAAAATTAAGATTGTTCTGGCCACGTTGAAAGACGATTTCTAGTTACTCAAAATCATTTTTTGCAAAGACAACTCTATACGTGTCCAAGGTGCCCGCAATAAGTCTAGTGAAATCGTCTTTTATAAAGACGATTTCACTGTAGCCTGAAAGCCTTCAGTGGCCAATGAAATCGTCTTTACAAAAGACGGTTTCAGTTGTTCCATTTTCTTGAAGTCATCTTTTACAAAAACGATTTCAGTTTTTCCCCCTTCCCCTCCTACCATTTTCAAACTTCACCCATTTCAACAATAAATCAAACATGCATGCGAAAATCATCTTGGAGAATCAAATATTAAATCCCAACACATTCAATAAGTTGCCTACATTTTTAACAAATCATAAAACATAAAGATAAAATATATGACTCAAAAGATCACTACAACTATAATATTATCAATAACATCATTACAAATCCAAACGCATTGATTATTCTAAAAAGTTTGCTACATAATACAAATAAGTTCATCATGTTCCACACAGTGGTCGTCTTCTTTTTCTTCTTGGACGTCTTTCATATGTTTGTAATTGAATTACTTGCGACGGACATTCCTCCATAATATGTGCATTTTCCTCTACAACAGGTTGTTCTTCCTCCACAAAAGTGTGTCTTCCTTCACATTAGGAGCATATTCCATAATAGACGAGTGTTGGTCACGCCTTCTACCTCCTCCTCCGGGAGCTACACCCCGTCCTCCTCTACGACGTTGAGGTTAATGAATGGTTCAGAAGTGGAACTAAGTTGAGTCACTGACTCACCTCCAAATGTACAAAAGATTGGCGTTGTGTATGGATCTTGCTGAGACATATATGGTTCGTGTCGAGGCATATGTGGTTCTTGTTGGCTTCTTTGATATGAGCTATGCATTCCATGCCTTCAGGACAAAGGAGGTTGATAAGCCGCATTCGTTTGTATTATTACATGTACGGCGGTCTCACACACATTACGAATTCGAGGCATTATCTAAGATGGCTCGGCATCATCTAGTGTCAAATTGTTAATATTGTATAAACTATCTATCTGCATAGATAAAAAGTGATATATAAGTTACTTTTTAAATAATCATAAGCCCATTAATTGCATAAATAATCTCCTTATAAATTACAATTCCCCTAATTGAAGGTTGATCATAAGAAACTCTATTTGCATTGATTACGACTTTACCATTCATGTAATATAAAACTACCATAGGTCGTTCCCCCATTTGTCAACTTACTCAGCAATACACAACAATTTCAGAACTAGATCTAGAATGCATCAATAAATCTACAAATTCAAAGTTAAGAACTACAATTTCATAACATAGCAATACATTCATAAATAAAATTCTATAAATTGAAAGGTTTAAGCAACACATAATTGAGAAAATCTATCTAAAACTTGAGAATCCACAACACATTTGTAACTATAATTGAAATCTAGGTTTTGAGAGATACAATGAGAGAGAGAGATGTTACACAATTGATGGAATAACAAATTTAAGAGATCAAATGATTTAGAAATATACCTAGGGTTTGAGGAGTTTTTACTTGTCATTTGAGAGATTGAGAATTTTTATGTGAATGAGAGTGAAAGGGGGTTAATGTCAGTGAAATGGTGGTCAACTCCGTAAAAAATCAGCAGCGGGGAGGGGAATGCTTCGGTCGTTGTTTGGAGGGAGGAAGAAGTGAAAAATGGTTATTTTGCTTCTGTGAAATCACACGATGCGACTTTAAAAGAAGACACTGTGAAGTCGCCTTTTGTAAAAAAGACTTCATTAAAACGGTGTCATCTTTTGCAAAGACGACTTAAACTTTTAAGAAGTCGCCTTTGCAAAAAATGGCTTCCACGTGGCTTCATTTTGTCCACGTCCACGCGAAAGGCGTCTTTTGCAAAAATAACTCTTACCCACCTATCCAAATGTGCTTTACTTGTGGAATTAGTTTGAGAAGTACTCTATTTTAATTTTTCTTAAGTACTGTAGTTTTATCAAAAATCCCATGATTGGATATGTTTTTATGGATAATTTTAACATTCCGTGAACTTTTTTCACGGCATGGATGCTGGATTATTGTGGCTCTTAAATTGTATTTAGAATAATCTGGGCCACACAAAGCCCAGCAGGTAGAGGGTATTTTTTTTGTTTGGGATTCATCAAATACGTAGTTGGGTTCACAAATTATATAGTGGGGTTCACCAAATACGTACAAAAGAATCATTCTTGGAGGGGTTCACCAATTACGTACTGGGATTCACCAATTATATAGTGGGGTTCACCAATTACGTACTGGGATTCACCAATTATATAGTGGGGTTCACCAATTACGTACTAGGGTTCACCAAATATGTACAATAGAATAATGTTTTGGAGGGTTTCACCAAATGCGTACTGGAGTTCACCAAATACGTAGTAGGGTTCATCAATTACATAGTGGGGTTCATCAATTACATACTGAGGTTCACCAATTCCGTAGTGGGGTTCACCAAATAAATACAAAGGAATAATTCTTGGAGGGGTTCACCAAATACATATTGGGGTTCACCAATAACGTAGTGGGTTTCACCAATTACACAGTGGAGTTCACCAAATACGTACAAAAGAATAATTCTTGGAGGGGTTCACCAATTACGTACCAGGGTTCATGAATTACGTAGTGGGGTTCACCATACGTACAAAAGAATAATTTTTGGAGTAGTTCACCAAATACATACTCGGGTTCACCAACTACATAGTGGGGTTCACCAATTACATAATAAGATTCACCAAATACGTACAAAAGAATAATTCTTGGAGGGGTTCACCAATTATATAGTGGGGTTCACCAAATACATACAAAAGAATAATTCTTGGAGGGGTTCACCAATTACATACTGGGATTCACCAATTATATAGTGAGGTTCACCAAATACATACAAAAGAATAATTCTTGGAGGGGTTCACTAATTACGTACTAGATTTCACCAATTACATAGTGAGATTCATCAAATACGTACAAAAGAATAATTCTTAGAGGAGTTCGCCAACTACATTCTGGGGTTCACAAATAACGTACAAAATAATAATTTTTGGGAGGGGTTCACCAAATACGTACAACCTAATCGCCATACCTAATAGACGAATCGCCTATTTTTAACCCTTAAACGTCATCGTGAAGGTGCTAATCGTATCTGAAAGCCAAGTGCTAGTTTTATGCCTCCAATCGCCTATTTCAGTCCCTAAATGCCATTACAAATAGGCGATCACCAGTCTCCCTCCCAATCACCACTTTCTGCTCTTAATTGCCATTTATATGGCTCTAATCGCCATTCTTCATAATTTTCCTTAAAAATGATATTTTGTAATTATTTACCGTACACCAAAAAATCATCGATAAAAATAGAAAAAACTCGTTATTTCAATTCAAACATTCATGATCATCACTCATTATATGAAATTAGATTGGATTAATTAAGAATTCTTGATACAATTGAACACTTATTCATAAACTCGTTAAAAGTTGTCATTGATAATGTTGTTGTACTTTTGTGACAAGTATCGAGCGGGACGGGTTTTCACCATGTATAATTATAGGTCGCGATGTCATGATCATCGGTAAATACTATTTATTGGTTTAACGAACACATATAACCCTCAAGGTCAGAATCTATCTATAAATCGAACATATCCACTAAAAGTTTGAAATTTTAACCTTTTATTTTATAAATTATAACACCATAAAATTTTGAAAAAAAACTATTTACATTTTAATTTATAAGCATATAAAAATCCTAAAAATGAAAAGAGATAGGAATTACGAAAAAATCCAAAATTAAGACCGAAATAGCTTCTGGCCTCCAAAAGTACTTAAAATAGTATTTTTTTTGAACCCGAAACTGAGCTGTGACAAGTATACCCAGTCACACATATAGATCTTTGAATAAACTTCGATTTGATATCTTACAGATCACGTAATTCACTCGAGTCAAAAGTTATGCCTCTGAAAATTGGCCTGCGCGTGACACGATCCAATAGGAAGTATTGAGACCAAACGCCTGTTACCATGGCTTTCAGACCCCAAACGCCACCAGCAGATCCCAAACGCCAGTCATGGTAGGTAAATCGCCAGTCTTGAATGGCGGCTCATCATGTAGTGATGGCGTTTAGGTCCCCATTGTGACGTTGGACTCCTAACAAATTTCATACAAACTTAGCTATATTCACACACTTGGACATTTTACACACTTAACAATTTTTTTACACTTAGTCATTTTCACAAATTTGCTTATTTTCACACACTTAGTCATTTTCAAATACTTAGCCATTTTCACAACTTAATCATTTAACGGACTAAGTTTGTAAAAATGACTAAGTGTATTTTGGTGAACCCCTCCAAGAATTATTAGAAGAACACCTCGAAGAAAATTAATTTTTTAAATTTTGGTGGACACCTCAAACATGTATTGTACGTGAAATATTTTGATGAACTCCTCCGAGAATTATTAGTTTTGCACGTAAAATATTTTGCTGAACCCTTCAAGATTTCCTTTGTACCCCACTACAAAATTGGTGAATACCAAAATACAAAGTCAATTTTGATGAACCCCTTCAAGAATTATTAATTTTGCACATGAAATATTTTGGTGAACCCTTCAAGATTCTCTTTGTACTCCTTAACTGTATTCACACACTTGATCGTTTTCTCACATTTTCATATTTTTGTCATTTTCATGTAATTGTTATGAAACACTTAGTTATTTTTACACACTTAGCCACTTATATACACTTGGGCATATTTTCATAAACTTAGGTAATTTTCACACTTAGGCAATTTTCACACTTAGGCAATTTTCACACTTATATTCACACACTTGGTCTCTCTCTCCCTCTTTATCGTGGACTTAGTGATATTCACTATTTTCACAAACTTAACCAATTTCACACACTTAGTCATTTTTAAATATTTAGCCATTTTCACAAACTTGCTTATTTTCACACACATAACCATTTTCATTTCTTCAAATCACTAAAATTTAAAAAAAGAAGTTGATGGTTTTAGGAATATGCATATCTCCAAAGGTTGGCCATTGGTAACGAAATGATTCACATCAAATGTCTCCAAAGATTGGCCATTCAGTTTGGCCTCTTAATTAGAAAGCTGCATTTCAACAATGTTCTATGCAGACACATAATAGTTGATATCACAAATTTACAATAACTCCTCAAACAGATTTAAGAAAGAACTTTAAATTGGCAACCCTCAAACCTATGTCTATACGTAACTACACAAATATTACACTAGAAAGTAGAGAATAATATGCAAATCCCGATACTTTTTAATGACTATTTCAGCTGTACCATTTTACCCTCGGGATCAAGTTGCAATGTGTGAGGATAGAGCACCCACCTCTCTCCATCAGGGTCCACAATAGGAAGCTGTGAATAGAATCTGAAGCTAAATATCATAAAAATAGGCGGGATTCAAAAGTAACCTGAACCCAAATATCACAAAAAGAGACAACAAAAGAAGGATGAAATAAGACTAAGCATCCCAAGCAGTAGGATCATATGATAACACTTACACGATGATTTGTTGATACATAAAATAGATTTACATAAAAATTGAAAAAACAAAGTGACATTTGAAAGCATGTGTATAACATCCAATCCCAACTAAAACCAGGATCATAAAACATGTAAGAGCTCACTCATATGGTAAAAAGGTAAAAAGAATCACCGAATAGATGAGCACCAAAATGAACCTAAAATTTCAGTAGAAAGTCTAAAAAAATAATTTACAGTTTGTTTGTAATTCTTTGACCTTTCTTTGAATAAGCTACTCTTACAACTAGTATAATTGTTAAAATACCATACACAACCAATATGTTTCCGGTCAAGATTAACACGCTCAATTTTCAAATACAAAGAATACAACAAAAATTGCAAGGGAATGAAATTAATGCGAACATATAAGCATACAGGTAATAAGTGTTATATACCATCAAAAACTAATCTTGCTTCATCCATATCACCATTTTTAGCATAAAATCCATCAAACCATTATTCAACTATAGACGTGAAGTGAACAAGGACTGACACAGTTAAATACTTATGCTCATACATGAGTAAAGCTAAAAAAGAGACCAACACAACAATTTCATATTGCAAGTTTGCAACTACAGAACAAGACACATAATTAGTCAAATAAAGCATCAAAATAAACAAAGGAAAAGCAAAGAAATAGCCAAAAAATAGTCCAACTATTCAAAATGCTTTTCCAATCTGAACAACACCATTACCATTGAACATCAATTCAGTAACAAGCAGGCTTCCCTTCCCTTCAACTGAACAACATCATCAGAATCAATTTGACCAAGCTTTTTCAAAATCCGTGAGTGATTGTTGAGTTTATCCCGAATCAAACCCTCTACTAAACGGAAAAAGGTCTCGAACAAAGCTGGAAATCTGCAATCGAACGAAACCCAAATAAAATCAAATGAAAAATAAACTAGATTTACAAAACCATAAGAAATCGCGACAGTGAGGGGGTAAAGTGTAAAATAATAGTCTATGTTTTCTTATCTTAGCAAATAAAAAATCAAAAAAATAATATTTAAGTAAAATCACAGAAAATTTTAGATCTACAACTAAATCATGAAAATAGGGTCGAGCTCACCTGATCATATAAATGTGAACCTGAT
Organism: Datisca glomerata; assembly: GCA_003255025.1. Taxonomy (NCBI): domain Eukaryota; kingdom Viridiplantae; phylum Streptophyta; class Magnoliopsida; order Cucurbitales; family Datiscaceae; genus Datisca; species Datisca glomerata. The sequence continues at coordinate 586,638 of QANY01008646.1, forward strand.
ACCGAGAGAGGTGAGGGAGCCAAAGAAATCCATATCTAAGATGAGAGAGGCGAGTGAGACGAAGAGAGGCAGAACTGAGATGAGATAGGCGAGGGAGATGAGGGAAGAGGCAGATCTAAGAGAAGAGGTGAGGGAGACGAGGGAGACGAGGGCGCTGACTTGCTGAGTTTGGTAGTTGCGAATGAGGAGAAAGAGGCTTTGCTCGACAAGGGAGAGACCTTGAGTTTGGTGAAGAAGAAGAAGAAATCGTGCTTGCTTTCTGGTAGAGATTGGAGGAGAAATCGTACTTGTCGATTTTGAGTGCCCTAACTTTTGGTTGTAGTCGAAGATGGGGAAAGGAGAAAGTGGAGAGATGAAGGAGAGAGATGGCAACTTACTCTACCGATTTTTTAAAAAAATAAAATTAAAAATTATTTAATGGATGAGATTAATCTAACCATATCTTACGATTAAGATTAATCTCAACATTAATGGTGGGAAAAAAATCTCTTGAAAAGGGTCCCAGTTTTTATCGATGAAAATAATATTTCTTCCATGAACAGTACGTGCACGCCCACCAACCCTTCTTCCCAAAACAAAAGCTCTGATGAGCATCAAACATAAAACAGAGAGAGAACAATAGTGAGTGATAGAGAGAGTGGTAACTGATTATTCTCTGGAAGAAAATAGATAATGAGACAGAAGAGAGATGTTATTTTTGTAATAAAAAAGAATTGCAGTTAGTTTTGACCAATAAATGTAACATACAAGTTTTTTAACGTTTCTCATACTATATGACATAAAAATATAAAAAAAGCTGTGTATATCTTGCCGATTATATAAATTATAGAGCTATAACTTACATTTTAGCCTTTCATTAAATTTTCTGAAATTTTGCTTAAAGAATAGTTTTTAAAATTAGTTAATATCGAAGCTCAATAAAAGAAACGATACCAAAGTGCATCCATCATTAGAATTTAGAATAGACAAATGGATTATAAATTTACAAATGTACTACAGGGGTTAGTTTTTCAATTTGCTTTTATGAAGGGACTATATTTACAAATGCACAGTTGTTGAAAACGAAAATGGAAAAGACAAATTTATATTTTATTTACTTTTTTAAATCAAAACAAATGTTCACATTTCACATGTATGTAGCCGATACTCCTAATAATCACTTTTCTAGAGGAAATTTTTGGGTTTAATGCGATTTTAAAAAAAAATTCTGGAAATAAGGTAGTTTTGAAACTAATTCCAAAACTAAGGTGGATTTAGTTACGTCGGAAGGGGTCTTTTACAAAGACGACTTTCAGTTGACAAAAGACGCATTCAGTACAGAAGCTCCCACCTGCATACAAAAATCATAGACAACCTGCAAACAAAAATCATCCATCCTGCAGAACATTTTATGACTTTACCACACATCGTCAATGAACAAGAAATTTTTTAACAAATTTTATGACTTTACATTTTATATTATTATACAAAAATTCAAATATAAAAAATATAAATCAATCACGTTCCACACGGTGGTCGTCTTCTCATTCTTCATGGGCGTCTTTCATATGTTTATAATTGAGTTACCTGTGATGGTGGACCTTCCTCCATAATAGCTGCTACACTTTCTTCCTCTACAATAAGCGGCGGCGGGTCTTCCTCCACAATATGTGGGTCTTCATCCATAATAGGAGCATCTTCCACAATAGGCAAGTCTCGGGCATGTCGTCTACCTCCTCCTCCAGGAGCACCAGCTCCTCCTCCTCTATGCCATTGAGGTTGATGAAATGGTTCAGAAATGGAACCAATTTGAGTCACTCACTCACCTCCAAATATATTAAAAATTGACGGCGTGTATGGCTCTTCCTGAGACATAAATGGTTAGTCTCGAGGCATGTGTGATTCTTGTTGACTTCTTTGAGATGAGCTGTGCACTTCATGCCTTGGGGACAAAAGAGCTTGATAAGCCGCATTCGCTTGTCTTATTGATTGTGCAGCTGTCTCACACGCATTATGAATTCGAGGCACTATCCAAGACGGCTCAGTATCACCAAGTCTCAAATTGTTAATTGTTCAGACTCTCCGTCTGCATAGATAAAAAAATATTATATAAGTTACTTATTAAATAATCATATAAGCCTATTAATTACTTAAATTAATATAAAAATTATTATTAAATCATATAACGATCCCTGTTGAGTTACGTATCGCCGTGTGATTCTCTGATGCCATAACATGACGAGCTGTCATATCCATGTTCATCCACGTGCCCCTCGGCAATGTGTGTCCTACGCTCATCCTATCTCTCAATGTATGCTTGATGTTGGATGCCCCAATTCAGTTCATTTCTCCCCCTTAAGTCGATGTCATGCAACCGTCTTTCGATACCACATGGCTCAGGTACACGTTGAATCATACCGAATTATCTTAGAACATGATCCAGTCGATGTCATTCCACTATGTGAAAGTAAATGAGGGGAGAGACAGACCGTCATATATCTCCGTGCATGAAGCAATATTCAGGAAGTATGAATAATATCATTATAAGGTTGCCAAATAACCTATAAAAACCATATTATAAATATATGACAAAACCCGAGTATTACTTATGTTATAAATAAATAGTATAGTATTACCCAATCTGAAATTTGTCTGTCTAATGAAAATCGATACACTTCAAGAACATGTGTGGAGCTCTCTGTGAGACTAAAAACATCTCTCCATCTATGAGATAAATTACACAGTTAAATATGTGTAAATGATAACATATATATATATATAATCAAATGAGTTGACTTACCGTATACCCAAATGAGGAGGTGGCGTTGGAAGTCCATCTTCCCCAACAATATCATGTCTCGCCCGTTGCAACCTCACTGGTGCCAAATGTGAAAATTGGTCTCATGCCCATAATTGCAGTAATACTAGTGAGCCAACAATATCAGAAGCATTTTTATGGCTGGCGTTGCACATCTTCCTATACAACCATGCAAGGCATGCACTACCCCAACTATACTGACCAGCCTCAGTAAAATCTTCTAGTAAAGGCAAGAACATCAAATGCACTTTAATGTTTGACTTATAACAAAAAAGGGTACCTTCGATAAGTTGTAGAATAAATACACGTGCAAAACGTTGCATATAAATCACATGGGTTTGGTCGAAATCCTAACAATTTTTCACATATCCTTGGCCAATCTCGATGTGCACTACCCGTTATCGTCATCCCATCAACTGAAAGTCCTAACTGTATTTGCACATCTTATAGAGTAATATTACACTCACCATGCGCCTTATGAAATGTGTATGTTTCAGGACGTCATCTCTCCATAAAATATGTGATCAAGTGTCAGTCGAGGGCGATAAACCCAACCCTCGCAACTCCATAAAATCCAGCATGTATCAAATATGGAATAATATGTCTATGGAGTGGCATGTTTCAATGAACAACTGTAGTATGTCGGCGACAATGAAAATCATGAGAATCTTCATAGTCCCAAACATGTTGAGATCTATGTTGACCCTGTTAATACAACATCGAGCTATCTTGTGGTCCAGACTCTAAGATATCCTGAAAATGAGTGTCGTTCGAAATACAATGATTATATTGAATTACATAAAAATGTACTAAGTCAAATATTACATTGAATTACATAAAAATGTACTAAGTCAAATATTATATTGAATTACATAAAAATATACTAAGTCAAATATTATGAGTAATTCGAAGATTGTCCTCCATTACGAGAAGGACAATTTTGACGGTTATGTCCCTCTTGTCGACAACGCATCCTTGTTGTATCAGGGTGCACTATTGGAAAGTTAGGAACTTCCCAATAATGTTCATGTGGAAGAGGGTTGAACTATGGCTTATAACACTCAGCAAGCCCTGACCAGCGATAATAATGTTCAATGAATTGAGAACTATCAATACAAGCATGTGCGCACATTGCTAATAAATGGGAACATGAGAGGCCAAATGATTGCAACTTGTTGCAAGTACATGTTCGTTCTTTTAATTTCACATATTGTCTGTTTCATCCTCTGTACATGTGATTCTGATGTTGACCAGTGAGAACCTCGAACCTCTCATTAACACGGTCAAAAATTATGATCTCATGTGAACTAGCCCTAGCTTCTCAAGTTTTCATCTTCATAACAATATAAGCAGTAAACGCTTCACCTCGTAGTAAAACATCTCTAGCATCACTTCTCCGCTTTTCAAATCAATTCACACTGCAATAAAATGTAAGCTCAACCAAAGCCGTAACTAGTAACATGCGAGCTCCATTTAGTACACTGTTAAAGGATTCTATAATGTTTGTTGTCATCCAACCATATCGGTATCCACCATCGAATGCTAGAGTCCATTTTTCCTTTTCAATATTATCAAAGAAGTGCACATACCGACTGTTTATTTTCTTCATTTCATCCATGCAGAGTTCAAACTTTCTTTGCTGATGTTGCATTCCCGCTCTGAATACAAAATTTTTTAGAGCCTTGTTCTTGTATTTGTCATTAAAGCTACTCGCAACATGCCTCAAACAATATCGATGATGGCATGATGGTTCTGACCACCCAAGTTGCTGATTATGTGTTGCAGCTTTTATACCAGCATGTCGGTCAGATATTAACACAAGTCCCTTCCTCTGATGACCAACTATCTATGGTTTCCTCATCAACTATAGCATAAGCAATTGGAAAATACGTCTGTTTGAATCAACCGACGTGGCAATCAACAACTTATGTTTATACTTGCCAAAATATGCTATCAATTTGAATGACTGGTCTATAATATTTGAATCCTTTTATAACAGCAACAAAAGACTAGAACGCATATCCCAATCCAACTAGCTTTACATTTACGGCATCCCAATCTAACAAAGCAAGGAATGGTGAAGAGAGTTCATGCTAGAGTATTTCAGCTGAAGGGTTCACAACATCATCCTTTTCAACTTGATCATCATCTTCATCGATAACATTACAAGCATTTATCTCCTCAAACTCTGCCAAGAAGAAGCTACGTGGAGGGTTAGTGGATTCACATGAACGTCATGAGCATCTGCATCTTCATGTGGCAAATAACTACTACTGGGTATATTTTCTTACACTGTAGGATACATGTCATTGTCATAGAATGGAGAATAAATTGTTGCACTATCGTGTACCTCAACTTCACCACACATATTATCATTATACAAGTTTATGTTAGAACCTCTGTGGCTAAGTTAGGAACTCTGAATTTGAAGGTAAACACTGAAAAAGGAAATGGGGACAAAATGAGCAAAGTAGAGTTGCTTACTAATGGTGATTGAAATGCTCTTTTTTTCCAGAAAAGAAAAGCTATATGATCAGTCAATCAGATGCCAAGATGTTTAGTTTCTGAATAATCTGGGATGTTCTTCTTTTCCTTTGGTTTCTTCTCTTTCCTCAATCCTCACACGTAGCATGGCTGTAACTCGAATACCCATCGATTCATATCCTCACAAATCAGTTTTATACGATGAAAATATTACTCCCCCCTTTTAAATTCATACCCTCTCTCGCCACTGTCGAAAACCCATCAATTTTTGCCACTACTTTTGACCCTCTCCTGTTCCTCAATGACTATACGAAATCTAAACAATGTACTCTCTCAAGTACAAAGCTCATACATGCTCAGTTGCTCAAAACAACTCAACTGCAATCAGATATTTTCGTTGCAAATTCTTTATTGGATTGCTACTGCAAATCTGCTGCCATGGCTAATGCAGAGAAACTGTTTGATACAATTCCTCACCCAAATGTTATTACTTGGAATATCATGATTTCAGGTTATAATCATAACTTCTCGTTTGAAAATTCTTGGAGGGCTTTTTGCAGGATGCATTCCTCGGGTTTTAAGCCCAGTGAGATCACATATGGCAGTGTTCTTTCGGCTTCTACTTCTCTGCAAACTCCTATGTTAGGTAAACAGATTTATTCTCTTGCAACAAAACATGGGTTGTTTTCTAATGGTTATGTTAGAGCTGGAATCATTGATTTATTTGCGAAAAATTACAGCTTTGCAAATGCTCTTAAGGTCTTTTATGATGTTTCATGTGAAAATGTTGTATGTTGGAATGCTACTATTTCTGGGGCAGTGATAAATGGAGAGAATTGGGTGGCTTTGAATCTTTTCCAAGAAATGTGTAATGAATTTCTGTTGCCGAATAGTTTTACATTTTCAAGTATTCTATCGGCATGTGCTACACTTGAAGAACTTGAGATTGGAAAAAGAGTTCAAGGTTTGGCAATTAAATGCGGTGCAGAAGATGTATTTGTGGGAACAACTCTTATAGATATGTATTCCAAATGTGGAGATATGGATGAAGCTGTCAAGAAATTCTTGCGCATGCCGGTTCGCAACGTGGTTTCGTGGACGGTAATTTTATCAGGTTTTGTGAAGAAAAACGATTCTCATTCGGCCCTTAGATTCTTTAGAAAGATGAGACAAATGGGGGAGGAAATAAATAGCTACACCATTACTAGCATGCTCACTGCATGTGCTAAACCAAACATGATTGAAGAAGCAATCCAACTGCACTCTTTTATTATAAAGACCGGATTCTTTTCAGATTCAGCAGTCAGGGCTTCTTTAATTAATACGTATTCAAAAACGGGAGGTATTCATCTTTCTTCACTGGTGTTCAAAGAAATGGAAAATAAGAGAGATATTAGTTTATGGAATGCAATGATAACTTCATTTGCTCAGAATCAGGATCCAGAAACAACAATCGATCTTTTCCGTAAAATGTTGAAGGAAAACGTTCGACCAGATAAGTTTTGTTCGTCCAGTGTGTTGAGTGTAACAGATTGTTTAATTTTAGGAAAACAGATACATTGCTACATACTTAAAACAGGTTTAGTCTTTGATGTTTCTGTTGGTAGTTCTCTTTTCACAATGTACTCCAAGTGTGGCAATATAGAAGAATCTTATATAGTTTTCAAAAATATGCTACACAAAGACAATGTTTCATGGGCCTCAATGATTTCGGGATTCTCGGAACATGGATATGCAGATGAAGCCATTAAGCTATTTAGAGAAATGTTGTTTGAAGAAACTATGCCTGATCATATCACTTTAACTGCGGTACTGATAGCGTGTTCTACTTTTCAATCGTTACAAAGGGGCCGAGAAATTCACGGGTTTGCTTTTCGTGCAGGACTAAGCAAAGATTTAGTTGTTGGCAGTGCAGTTGTCACTATGTACTCTAAATGCGGTAAGCTAGAATATGCACGGAGAGTGTTTGAAAAATTGCCCGAAAAGGATCCTTTTGCTTGCTCGTCCCTGGTATCGGGGTATGCTCAACAGAAGCACATAAGAGACGCAATTCTATTGTTCCATGATATGTTGGCTGCTGATTTATTCGTTGATACTTTCTCAATCTCTTCTGTTCTCGGGGCCATTGCGCTTATGAATAGACCAGTCATTGGGACTCAATTACACTCATACTTAATGAAAGTTGGCTTCGAGACGGATGTTTCTGTTGGAAGCTCATTAGTAACAATGTACTCAAAATGCGGTAGCATAGAAGACTGCAACAAAGCATTTAGTCAGATAGAGAAACCCGATTTGATAGGTTGGACGGCTATGATCGTGAGCTATGCACAACACGGGAAGGGTGCAGAAGCTTTAAGAGTGTATGAACTAATGAAGAAAGAAGGGATAAGGCCAGATGCAGTGACTTTTGTGGGGGTGTTATCTGCTTGTAGCCACAGTGGGTTGGTTGAGGAAGCATATTTCTATCTTAATTCAATGGCCAAAGATTATGGAATGGAGCCGGGATATCGTCATTACGCCTGTATGGTTGATCTTCTGGGTCGATCGGGGAGATTGGAAGAAGCGGAAAGGTTTATAAATGAAATGCCTATAAAACCTGATGGTCTTGTCTGGGGAACACTTCTTGCTGCTTGTAAACTACATGGGGATATTGAGCTTGGGAAGAAAGCAGCAAGAAAAGTAATGGAGTTGAAGCCATGTGATAGTGGAACCTATGTCTCACTTTCAAACATATGTGCAGATGTAGGAGAGTGGGAAGAAGTCCTTAAGATTAGAAGCCTTATGACGGGAAGTGGGCTCAAGAAGGAACCTGGTTGGAGTTATGTGTGATATATTAAAGATGGGTCCTTCTTTGTTACCGCAGTCGTACCAGAGGTTTTTTAAGGGACGCACAACAAATTTGACATACATAACTGTTCAAGACATTTGAAGTATCTTGCTACATAATTTTTAATTGTCTCACGTACAGTTGAGGTACTTGCAGTACCGTACCAGCCTGGTACCTCAGAATTTTCCATCAAAGATATATGTATTGGTGAGTCCCTAACAACAGAAGCTTTTCAACTTCTGTTGAAGCATGTTGTTCAGGATAGTGCATATGATTTGCTCCAATGTGTTTGTTCAGGATACTGAATAAAATAATTCTTTTATACTGTTGGGAAATAATATGAATGAAATCTAAGAGTTTGAATAACATATTCTATTTGGCATCAAATTATGTCGGGAGTACTGAAAACCCAGTCAGCCAACAGTCTTTTTGACATTCTCGTAAACTCATCAGCCCTTGATACTTTCAAAAGAGATGACATTGTAATATTTATTATTTGTGTAAAAATGCCATATATAATCATTAGAATGAAAAGATAGTTGGTCACTTGATCAGACGTTCTAATATGGTTGCTATAAAATAGAGCTTCTTATGCTGTACCTCGTAGTGTAGAAGCTGCAAGCTGGGATCCCCACTCCCTACTTGGCTCGATCATTTGCTCTCACTATGTATGTCTGAGCAATGAGTTTGTTCTTCTTGTTACAAAAGGTAGTTTGTGATAGAATGATGGTTCTTGTTCTTCTAGTTGTCTGCCGCAGCTAGTATTTTTCAACTAAATCTGAGCTTGGTTCAACCTGAAAAACTGTACCACTTTCGCTCTCCGATCTAGAAGTTGAAACCCTCATATATGGTTGAAACCTCATATATGAACATTGTGCTTTTGCAATGGACTACATAACCTCATTCTAGAGTTAAAATAGAAAAACGCACCGCGTCTATTAACACTAACACTAACTTACTAACTCAAAGTCGTATTTCTTGATATATCTTAAACCTTTTTATATTTATTATCAAATACTAGTTTTTCTTTTAAAATTTTAGTAATCTGTACGCATTAGGTGGTAGGACTTCTTTCAACATATTTGTAAAAATACAAGGGGAGGTCTGTAACCTTGGAAGATGGAAGCAATCGAGAACCAAATCCAAGAACCGACTACAAGCCTTAGTATTATGAAAAAGAGCTGCATGATACATCAGTACTCAACATCGTTTGAGTTGATAGTGAATATAACTCACCCTCATTTGTGCTATATAAATATATAAGGTAAGAAAGAAACTCCAGATTATTATGTGTATAGGTAGTTCAACGCCACATATATTGTCACTGCACTATTGACCATGCACATTCATGATAGTGTATGCAGTAAAAGAGTAATAGCAACACCCACCAAAAACCGGAATGTTATTATCCGCAGAATCACAATAAGATTTTGGGTCTACATTTTCTTCCACTGCCAGTAGTCCCAGAAGAGCACCAAACTATACAATTATAGCTTAATCCTGATATTTTTGTGTGATTCTTGATGTTCTGAAGTTACAACATCCAATGAGATTATACAATTCAACAAAATTTGTTTTCGCTAGCCGCCCTAGCTCAAAGGTTTTAATCAAACCTAAGTTCAGATAACTACTAGCTAACTGTATGGAAGAACTTGTGAAATAGTTTTTGAGACAATTAGAAAGCAGTCATTCAACCCTAAGGATTACAGGTAGGAGTGGCATTTGTCTCTGCTGGTCCAACTATTTCTTCAAAGGCTTCCATGTCAATGGTCATTTCATCATTGGCATCAGTCTCCTCAACATCTGCCATTACTTCATCCTTGTCCCCATCCTTGTCAACTGGCCTAGGCTCAATCCCGTTTTCCACTGAATTGGGCTGCAACTCCGGTTGCTCAACTTCTTTGTTTTCTGTCTCAACTGGTTTCTGTGCCGTGGATGTCAGACATGGATTAGTGCACACGGCCAGTGTAGATGTCACCGACAAATTCTACAAATTATAATAGTTGGAACAAACACATTACTTCCATTATAACCAAACTAAACAACTCTGACATGGAGCAGCCATTAAAAGAATTTTAAGCAAACGATCTTCGAGCGAAAATGAGTGTCAAAAAACAGTACTGAATTTTATAATGTTTACGCCAAATTCACTGCTGGTTCATGTAATGTGCAAACTATATCTGCAACTTTCATGGTAAAAATGAAACCTCACCTTGAAACTTATTTTCATGAAAATAGTGAACAATTCAAATAGAAATAAATTAACAGTTGATTTTAAAGATCATACTTCATAGGAAAATCAATTAAAAAAACAGGTAACTAGATCACAGGTCAACGTGACAGGCATACGATAGAATAAAGAGTAATTCAAACCATTTCCTAGAAGACAATATTTTGCAAGCCACCTGAAAGTTTTTCATTCCCTTATTCTGATCATCATGTTCAACATGAATTCATTAGGTTTTTCTCTTCAATTTTTCAAAGAAATAAAATACGTATGATTTGGCCTACCTTACTAAGGATGTAGTGTAAACTGACAACGGCATGCATTTTTACTCATTACCTTGAGACCAAATTGATAATGTTGCAGAAAACACAGCATAAGAAAATAGCATACCTTGTCAAGGGCTAAAGCAAGCTTTGAGAGATTTGGATAAATGCCCCGGGCATCCAATATGATCTTTCCGACATATCAAATTAAGCAACAAAGTGCAAGAACACAGAAACGTCAGTGCACAATCATATTCGATGTAATGTAAATGCAAGGCATGCATATAAGCATAACAAAAAAGAAAAGGAAAAAGAACATGTTATCACACCCATTTACTGTTCGCAAACAACTCGACAGTCGACAAAGATTGTGAAAGAAACAAAAGAATGGGGCAACTGAATTTTAGTTCAATATCTGACTGATCCATGCTCTTCGTGGGTAGCAATAAAGCCAGCTACAATGAACTAGAGAGATGGATGATTCATAAAAGAGAATATGGGTACCATAGCAAAAGGTAGTTACCTCACAAATCCTCTGAACTGTAAATGGAGGACCTTCAATGAAATTAAATAGAGCTGCAATGCGGAAGAATGTACTGTAAACATTATCAATAATGAAATAAGTGAATTTTTTAAATTAAAGACTCCACAGCAAAATCTTTCAGAAAAATATTTAATTCAGTTCAGGTTATAGAATGGAATCCATCTCTTGTAAATAGTCATTCTCCAAAGCTCGTGTATATATATATATCAGGTCTCGCATTTGATTGGGTCCAATTCTCTTGGAGTTTGTCAGTAGTTGTCTCCCGACAATCTTAAGATCCTTTTCACTTTGTTTCATTGTTCTTTTTTCTTTTAGAGGGGGGAAGGGATATAGGGAGGGTAGGGTCAGGCAATCTATTGGAAGGAACCAGCATTTGGCTTCAAAACTACTACAATAAAATCCACCATGCCATCACAATGCCAGGCACAAATATACCAGGCTTCTGTCTTTTGAACTGCGTCACATGCAATGATTTGCATCTAAAAAGATTCACTTAGGGTAATGGAATAAGCATTGAAAAATATTACCTCCATCCAATCTTTTTACTAGGTCAAGAAAGGTTTCTCCTAAAGACATGATTTGCTGCTCACTTGCCAATTTTGCCTCGGGATACTCTGACAGGACCTTAATATAGGGGGGAAAGGGAGATAAGGAAGGTCAATCATTCATATAATTGAACAAAATATGAAAAATGCTATATGCATTTCCATTATGTTTGAAACTAGAACACATCCAACAAGAAACTAGCTAAAGACCTACATTCTAGCATACCTCCCCATACCTGCTTCAACTGATATGACAGCATGCTCTTCAATTTCTCCCAATCATGCCTATAGTACAGACAAGATGAATTTATAAGAACAATAAAATTATAGTTATCATAATAATTGAACATTCAGCCAAAAGACAGACTAATTGACGTACAAGCTGCTTACAAAGCTATTTGTATGCTGGTAGTATAGAAAAATAATGTCAGACAACAATGAGTTATCATAAATCATCATATCATACCATACTATATTAAAATAGGCTTAAAAGGGAGAAACTTGTGATTCTCATTTTTACCCTTCAAGCCACTTTAAAATATTGTACAATTTAGGGGTTTCGCATCTTTTCTCATTTAATTTAATTCATATAATAGAATAATATTTTATATTCAATAATAATTTGTTTATAAATAGTTTTTAAAATGAATATTTTTATAATATTATGCAATTAGAAACGTAAATATCCATAAAGATGAATTTTTAATGAATTTTGAGATTATTTTAAGTCGAGTGTAGTTTATTCGTTAGAAATTTATAAAATTAAATATTATGTTATATATGTTATCGCAACATGAAAATTCATATAAATGAATTGAGAAAAATATTTTCCAATAACATATATTATCTCTCAATATGATAGAATCTAAAATATTGATGAATAATCATTTTCTATATTATTCAAATAGTAATGCTATATAGTACAATTTCAACAATATTATAAACAAGCCAATGCATTTATTATTACTATAATTTTACTTTTAATTTGGATTTACAATTATTTTCAAAGATAGTGTACTTATTTCAAAAATTCTACGTGCATTTTAAATTTCTTAATACGCGCAAAGCACGTACTTTTCAACTAGTGTAAACAAATAATTACAGTTAAAGAAAAAGTAGGACAGTCACAGGAATCCCAGCTGGAACAAAGTAATTAAGAATGTATAGTTAAAATAAGGCTAAAGAGTATTGCTAAAAAAATAAGGCAAAAAGGCTCATTTTTTTGGTGCAATCTTTCTGAGAATCGTGCTGCAAAATAAAAATTGGACAACGTCTACTTAGTTTGAGACAACAGCATAAGAATTAAGGGGGTGGTTTGTTTCTTATCTCGAATTTCAAGCTCCATAAATTTAAACCATCAATATGGACCAAGAACAAACCTACTTTTCTATAATATGACGGCAGAACCTGTGTCAAATTCCAGTCCAGTTTGCGATCAGATATGTAACTCTTCACCATAAAAGACTCGAGGGAATTTTGACAAGCCATACCAGAATTTTCCCGTGGATGCAATAGCTTCTAATGTGCCTCTAACTTCTTCTTCAGCAATCTCTTGCTTTTGCTCCATGCCTCTAAATTTCAAGACAAAATACTTCTTTTAAGAAACGAAAAATCACAAGAAAAAAAATATAATTAAGAAAATACAGACAGACGGAGCGGAGCATATACAAAAATAGAGCAATGTTGCTAATGAAACAGTAACACATGATCGTTTTTTAACACGAAATCTAATCGAGGATTTCTTTTACTGTTTCACTATTAATAGACCCCGAGTCTTGTAGAAGGGCAGAGTATAAAGGATAAAGGACACAAAAGGTAATTTACTTCATCTGGCAAAAAAATGGAGTAATAGGGAATTCGCTCAACCACTGCATAAAGATATAATGGTTTCGTATAAAAACCAAGTATTGCTCTTAAAACCCCTAGAAAATTCTCGGTCAGAAGAACCAGTTTGAGCAAAGATTTTGTGAAGGATATATGAAATTTCAAACGAGTCCAAACATGAGATCATATCTCCGAAACCATTTCAATGGAAAAAGTCGTTTCAACACTAGGACAACAATCTTAGCTTCAAACTACCAAAGTATTTCTCTTATTGAATGTAGTAAGTGGGTGAATACATTAGAAAGGATAATATTCCAAAACTGGAGTTTCTTATGGACTCTTTATTCCATGCTCAAAGTCAAGTGCTTGATAAAAGCCCTATAGCTAATCTAAACATTGGTTTACCATAAACTTTCACTAGCTGAACAAGTGGTGTGGGTCATAATTGTTACGCTGTGAAACCTGCTATGGAAAATTACAAGAAATAGATAAATTATGCTGGAGTATTAGTAATAATACCATAATATAGGGCATGACTTTTTCTGTCAGATCAAGTCTTTTTTTCTTGTAAAGCAGGCTTAAGTCATTAGTAATAATACAAAAATTGTTTATACCTTATCGCAGAAAAAATCTTCGGAGGAAAGCTTCAAACCTCTTAACAATTTAGCTCAGCAAATATTTGTTATAATGTGAATGTGGATCTGACTTACACAACTAATATTCTAGAACTCTATACGTTGATTTAAAGAGGCACTCAGAATTCATACTTCAAGAGTTATGAACAATGGTTGTCACCGTCAAGGCCACTTAAAAGGCACCAACAAGCAAGAATCGAGTTAATACCATACACCAGCAATAAGATATTGTTCCAACGTTGGAGTACGAAAAATTGTTTTTTCAACCAGCAAGACGCTGTAATCCCAAAACTTGAAATTCTATCTTTGCAAAAATAACAAATAAAGTGTGTGTACCCATGATTTATAGTATCGGGTTGCACGGTCTCCTGCTCATGATTATCGGTGTCAATGGAAGCATTGGTCGGGAGTTGTGAATTTGATGGCATCTCCATATCGAGCCTTCCGCCTTCCACCTAGCTACAAGGCAGAAAATTACATCTTCATCATTGCCCTACACATGATTGTGACATTATAAAAAAACACCAAATACCAGATAATTGTGAAACTGATTATTCGTTATTCAAATCTCGTTATAGAATGTTATGCAAGTCTACCAGACAACCAGATACGCTACATAAGCAAAACGTCACCTATTCAATCGATGAATATATACCAGGAAAGTGGAACTCCGATGCATTGAAATAACACTCCACAACAAGATAACATGAAGACCAAAAAGGTCATTCCATTCAAAACATCCATTTTTAGGGTATATAGTTTTTTTCTTTTCTGAGTAGTTAAGAATGCTTCTTACAAATTGACGACCAAATCCATGCTTTAATCATTTGATCAGTGTATACTTCCATCGATTCCTTTGAACTTATATTGTTCAGCACAAATGTGCCCAGCAATTGATTACTACTAGAAAAGTCTATAAGCACTATACACGTACGAAATTATGCATAAGATATAGTAACCTTTAATAAACCAGTTCATTAACAAGAAAGTAAGCTACAGATTACTGGAAACGCTTCCAAAGGAAGTAGAACATAGCAAAGAAATGGAACAATGGGATAAGTCCCTATGACAGAGACAAAATAAATCAGAAACACAATTCTGTGAAGAGATCAAACAGTCGACGCAATTTCTCTATGAAAAATAATCAGCTACACAGAAAGACGCTTGAAAGAAAATGAAAAAACAAAACTAATCAGACATCATCTCCCCTTTTTCTCTAGATCATATTTACGATTCTTATTCTATGCTACGCATCGAAATACAAATATAGAAACTAGAAAGTAGCCAATAATTTCCAGTCAGAAAACCAAATGATAAACAAATTGAGCTGCAAAGAAACCATACAGGCTGAGTGGGATGTAATGGCAGAAATCCAGCGAGAGAGTATGTGTGTGGTGGAAGCAATGAAGCCTATGCCCGTGGTCTGGGTGACTGAGTAAAAATCGACGGGGCAGTGAGTAAAGAGAAATTTTTATAAATCGCCCCTAGTGAAAAACGATTTTAGGACCCCACCCTTTTTCCATTTTTAATTTCCATTTTAGATTCAGTCTTTTTTAAGTTTCTTCTAAATTTAAAATTTGTCTGTTAAATTCTTTTACTAATAAATTAGGGTCTAGCAAATCAGGTCTTTTAAGTCAAAGAATTAGACATGAGATTTCAAATCTCAAGATTAGTAGTTCAAACCTCACGTTATGTTTCCCTCCCCATTGACCAAAAAAATTAGAGTCTAGCGAAAATTTTTACTAGGCACGGGGTAATTTAGTCTTTTCTTATATTAAAAAGACTTTATTGCTTTAAAAAATTTCAAATGATTAAATAAGATTTTAGTAACTAAGTGATATGATAATCATTTATACCAGAGGCTAACCTACATTGGGTTTAGGGGACACGTGCCTCCTAACCTTTCAATTTGAATTTTTTGTGTTCTCGATAACAATTTTTTCTGTATGATATATAACTTTAATTTCTAACGTGTCCCTTGTGGAAAATGACATAACTCATTGGTGATAGTCTTTTTTCTCTAAAATAGAGATCTTGAGTTTAAATCTTAATATCGCCAATACTCTTACTTTTTATTACTTTTTTATTTACTAGTCACACTACAAGTGTGATGCACGTGAACTATGATCAATTTATAGAATTTATTTAAATTTCAAAATTCTAAATATTTATTACAAAATAAATAGTATAAATATGTAATATCAAAAATATTTTACTTAAGAACCGACAAAATAATTATTGTTATCATGTCTACTTAATTCACTAACAAATAATTTAAATTAGTCTAACTTTTTTTACTATCTTTAACATTCAAACAATCAGACGCAATTGTAAAATGATTAGTAAAATATATATAAAGAGAGAAAATTGTGGAAATAAACTTTGCTAGTAAAAAGAAAATCTCATGGGAAATGCGATTAGATATAAAAATCTCTTGAGCATGGTAAAAATTATATTTGATTATGTTGGTTGAGTTATTTTAAAATAATAAATATTCAAGTTTTGAGAATTTTCCCCAAAATGTAAAACTAAAAACGATACGAACACTTTTATGAAGAAGTGTAATATCGCATAGTTTGAATTTTAATGATGGTGAATCCACTTGCATTAATTCTAGAATACTTCAATCTTCATCGTTTAAAAAGGTATGTATCCTAAAAGTTTATATTTTCATAACTTTTATTTCCTCCCATACGTGCAATGTATTATATTCTATTGAATTGATTTATTTAATTTACCATTTATCTTATGAAATTTTATATAATGTATTTGATTAACTAAAATTCAGAGGATATAACTATAGTAATAATAATGAGGATTATTAATTATAATATAGCTAAAATTATTTATTTAAATTCTAATCTAAATACATTATAAAGACTCTTTAGTATTTAAAGGCTAAAATCCACACTACGCGACAATTCAAAAATGGTAGACTTCACTTAGATTTTTTTCGTTATTCAAGAAAAATAACATAGACGTATGAACGCTAATAAGTTCACATAAATAGGACCGCAAATCCTACTATTGAAGGGGTGTGGATCATAGAAGTTAATTATATAAATATATTAATAGGTTCACTTAGATTTTTTGTATAGATTCATGATATTGAATTTCATGGTACAAAAATTTAAGGAACTATGAGGGATCGGACTCGTGTGTACTTTGAATGTGTGAGAGGGTCCCTTAAAATGTGTTGTTAATATGTACCTATAACACATTTAAGATATCTTATTGTTCAATCTGTATATAACGTACCTCACATATAGTTATCGTACTCACGGTACCATGTAGGCCTAGAACAACAAAAGCTCCCCTCAAATTGGAATTTAATATCAAATGTGATTCTAAAGTGACAATAATATAGTTTCGTGATCAAAATGTGACTTATTGTCATTTGTCAAGAAAGTGCTCAATCTCTACCTCCCCATGATAGGATCATTGTCTTTGTTTAGGTAATCCATTTTTGTATTGAGACATTAAAAACAAACTTTTATCAACTACTTAGACGTTAGATTAAACGATAATTGGCCTCGTTAAAAAGTTTATCATTTAACGTTTTCCTCATAAAGCCATGATCAATCACAAAGGTTATCAAATGTTAAAGTTGAATCACGTCTAGATTTGTTTCTCATCTTAATATTTTTTTTTTTGGATTTTTAGATACGTCTAGATTTGTCACATTGTGTTAGTATGTAGTTACCAAACCGTCAGCGTACCGTAAATACCCACGCTGAGAAAAAATATGTAAATACTATACATATATTAATTAAACAAAAAATCTTTCGACTTTAATTCAGAAACAAACGGTAAAATAATAGTTTTCTAGTAACTCCACAAAACACCGTTATCACCATCTTAGGATTCATCCTCGAAACAAATTGCAATACAAAATTTATATGATAATTAAATACCATTATCCCCACGACTTTCTCTCCCAAAACCGTAATGATGACAGTCAGTCAAACAAGAAGACGTAGAATGCATTAAAAATCAAGACCATTTCATGGCTTCTCTTCCACTCGAACCATTCAAGTTAATGTTTAAATTTATAGTAGCTAAACTTAAGTTATAAATGATAATTTAAAGCGTTCATGTAGTTTCTTCTTCTACTTTTTTTAGTGTTCAAGTAATCGTTTACATTATTTTACTAATGGTATGTTTGGAACTTATCTTAAGAATGAGATGATTTCAAATTCATTGAAGGAAATGAAATGAAATGATTTCAAATCCATTGGAGGAGATGAAATGAAATGATTTTAAATTTTATGCTGTTTGGAATGAAATAGAGTTGAAACGAAATTCAGTTATTGTTTGGATGTGAAGAGAAACTATGAAATGATTTAACGAATCGACTATTATGACCATAATTTGTAACTATTCATTTTTATTTAATATTTGTAGAGTGGTGTAAAAGAGTAATTTAAGTTTTTAAATGAATAAGGATTTCAAATCTGTTCATTTTTTCAAGAAATTTATTTAATTTCTATTTCTAAATAGGATTTGAAATCATTTTTAATTTGAAATCCAGCAACATTTGACAGTTTTCAACACAAGAAAAATGATTTTGAAATCTAAAATGACTTGAATTCCCATCAAATCATGGAGTTTCACACGGAGCATAAGGAATCTAAGTGATATACAAATGACTCAAATAGTTTTTCTAGTATTTTTCTATTAGGGGCCAATGTCTAAAGTTAACTTAAAAAAATTATAACTTGTAAATTTCAAGTGAAATCAATTTATAACTACTTAAATCTTTCAAATAACTTTTTACATTTTCAAATAGCGAAATTTCAAGTCATATATGATAACTTGAAAAGTGCATGTAGCTATAATATACTACTCAATCCCTTCGAATAACTCTTAACATTTTCCGATAGTGAATATCGAGTTTGATATGAAAACTTGAAGGATTCGAGTAGTACGTTATACTTTTTGAACATTTCAAATAATTGTTTAGATTTTTTTAACAATAATGTCTGAATATGATAAAATAACTAATTGAACAATTCACATAATTGTTTACATTTTCCAATAATGAAAACCAAAACTGATAAAATACTAGATAGCTTCAAGAATATACTTGAAACCTTCATGTAATTCTATCTAACTACCTAAAGTAGTAAAATTATTAAAAAAATGAGGCTCTAGCTGAATACTAAGATTGAAAAATATTTAAAAATTTAAACAAGGTATTAGTAAATTGTTAGTTTTATTTTGAACGTTTAAGGTTATTTTCAATATAATTCAATAGATATACTAACAAATAGATTCGATAATAGCTACCAGGAATTAGTAACAATTGGTTTGTTGGTAAATACTTGTTAGTATAAAAAAAATAGTGTCAGTAACGATTGATTTATATAAGTATTAATGAGAGAGAGGGGGGAGTAAACGCTCTGAGTTATATATCTTTTTTTGTATTGAATGTCCAATTTTTATTTAATACATTGACTTTACATAGGCTCCTCATATAACATGAGTTAATTAAAATAATAATATAAATAGAGGCACTCATTATGTCTCAGAATTACACCCGTTCGTGGGGATTACTATGCTAGGTATGTGCCCTCTTTCCTTTTCTCATTTCTCATCTGTCTTGCTCAGCCACCAATCAGCCACAACCACTTGGTGATTTCTTGTGGTTTCGAGCCAATCAATCACTGTCACTTGGTGGCCTGCCAATCTGTTTCATCTGAGTAATTTAGTTTACCCAATCAATTACAGTCTTTTGATTCTTTATTTTTTATCTCTTTCATCCATTCCCGCTCTTCTTCTTTTTTCATTCTTGCACAATTCAGCGAGTGCCTTTTTCGTTTCGGAGGCGCGGGTCCCCTGTTAGTTTTTTCCCGTTCTCGAAGGTACGAGTTCTCTATCAGGTTTTTCCCATTGACTGGTCTACTTTTCCCGTTCTGATGAGGTTTTCCGCTTTCATGCTCTTTTCTGTTTCTCAAGTTCCTTACCGTTTAAAGCTCTTTCTTGTTTAAAGTTCCTCCCCAATCAGAGCTCCTTCCTGTTTAGAGTTCTTTCACATTTAGAGCTCCTTCCTATTTACTGCTCCTTCCTGTTTAGAGTTCCTTCCCATTTAGAGCTCTTTCCTGTTTAAAGCTTCTTCCTGTTTAGAGTTCAAACCCGTTTAAATCTTCTTCCTGTTTAGAGTTCATTCCGCATTTTTTGCTTACCTCATGATTTATTTGTGTCACTTCTGTTTTCCCGTCTAGCCCTCAATCTTGTCATGTTCATGGTCCACGCATTGCCTCAGGATTCGTTCTTTTTGTACACATGTCCCGGGTGATTTTTCATATTCATTTGCCCTCATTACACTAAATAAAGTTTCATTTATTGATGTGTAATGATGAGAAATTTTGATTTGCATGCGTCTTTACGAAGATCATTTTGTCTTTTCTTGGGAACTGGCAATTCTCTAGAAATAACAAGCAAATACATATAATGTTCATTAAATCAATAGTGATGCGTGTTTTCTCTAAGACGACGCTTCGTTTCCCGTTCCCACTGGCATCTTTCCTGTAAAGCAGTTTTTCTTATCTATCTTTTGCCTATTCGATTTCCCACTTCCAATTCCTTTGAGGGACGTGTGCTTTGTTTCTTTTTCTTTTTTCAGCTGTCATTGCGCCATTCGCTGGCACATCTGACAATTCTGTCTTGTCAGTTACGCCCTTCCAGAATCGTCCCTTCATAATTTTTATTTCCAAAAATTCATGGAGAGCGTTTTTATTTTCTTTTCAAATCCGCAGCCTATTTAAGGATTCTCTTTTTTTTTTTCATTTTTTCTACCTTCATCTTCTCGTAGTAAGATATTCTACCTCCCTATCTTCTTCTTTTTCATCTTATTTCTGAATTTCTTGCTTAAAATCCCCTCTTCTTCATCCATGGCGCGCGACAACATTTCTAAGTTTAAACTCGTGTACCTTTGGTTAAAAACCAGGCCGAGTTAGAGCATTTTTAGATTCTCACCGTGATGCCTTTCCTCCCAATGTAGTGTGAGGTTTAGGTGAAAACGGGCATGCAGGCCACCCCTGTAGCCCTCCATACTAAATAACCCTTAAGCCCTATATATATAGCCTTGGGACTTAAGCTTCCTTTCTTTTAGAAATTTTTCTACACCTGTAAATTAGCTTCGTCTCAGTTTACCCCCAGTTCGTATTTGCTCGCTTTTGAGGCCTTGAATAGGAGATACAGTTTAGATTTAGAAGTAAATGAACTTAGGGCATGCTACATCATCAAGTACCGCATGGAGTTTGAATGTTACTATCTGTCCCATCGTCCCGATGTTAAAAAAATAAAAATGATCATTGCGATCCCAAAATGGGACAAAGGCTGGGAACGATATGTTCACCAGCTAGGAAGGAACTGGGTCGGTGATGGCCGCTGGATGATTCCCTGTAGATGGGGAGTCTACGGTAAGTCACTGAAGCTCCAATTCCCATTTCTTTGCTTTCTGTTTCCTCATTTTCTTATTTATCTTCACTAAACTTTCTTTCTTTTCTTTTATCTTGTAGATAATAAAAGAAACAAGCTTCCCTATCTATCACAATAGTCAAGGGAAAAGATCGTAGTTGCGTTCAACATCTGTGGACGAGATTGTGATGATCTTTTAGAACCAATATAGGTAATCAACGCCGCATTTGTCCTAGCAGATAACCAAGCTCCACCTCTTCGTGCAATGCATCTATCCTTAATACAGCCATTCACATCGTTTCCTTCATCTTCTCCTGAAATCCCATTAGGTAATCCTACTTCCTAGTTTTAGAATTCTGTTTCTAGTACTTCCATTTCTCCTGGGTCTGAACGGGAAGACGCGGAATGAGAGCGTCTGTTTCGAAACATTGTAGTGAGCGTTATGTTGAGGCACAATCGTCTGAGGAGTATTATCATTGGGGACGTTTGTCGTGGAAGAAAGGAACATCCGCCCGAGGCGTGATGCTCCGAGTTCTTCCCAAATAGACCATTATCCTGCTTCCAACGAGACCCCAATTGGCCCCCTGCACAACGAGATTTGACTCTCGTCCAGTCTCCCGGTTCCCAGGGAGGGGGCGAAGACCCTTCCTTGTGGAGATGGAAGCATTTTCATGAGGTCCTTCATATCCCCGCTTTCGTCAACTTCCTGGGTGACCCCCGCTCAGCTCACACTGTGCTCTGTGGGGTCTAGTCAGACATAGACATAGCAATAGCTCACAATATGTTCGTCGAGAATCAACTCTGTTCCCTAAGTCATGGCTTAATGAAGGTATTTCTCTTTAATATTCTTTCTACTTTCTTCATTCATCATCTTCCTTTATTTTACTGAGTTTTATGTTGTTTTTTCATTTTTTCATACCATTATCTTTCGCAACGGCCTTCAGGAGCACTTCCTAGCCAATGAGTAAATCATTACCCAATGGAAGAGGGAGATAACGAGTAACCGTGGGGTTCTTGAGACTCAGAGGGCAGAAGTCGAACGACTCTCCAAAAGAGAAGTCGAGCTCCAGAGCGTTGTTGAAGAGTTAGCTTGGGGGGCAGTGGTCGCGACAGCAGAGCATTCCAGTCTTGAAGAGTCCTTGAGGGCTACGAATGAGGCTCTTGAGGAGTCTGAGAGGTGCCAGACTAATTCCTTCGAGAATTTGAAAATTGTGGAAGAGAGGTTGGTTGCTGTTGAAATTGCCCGAGAGGAGGCTGAGCGAAGTGAGAAGGAGACTGGTGACATTTATCAAGCTCTCTTCGACAAGACCAAGAAGAAGGTTTACCTCACCGGGTACAATGAGGAGAAGGAGAACCTTCCCTCAAGGTCTCTTTGGACAGGGCCACTAAAGCCGAGGCAGAGGCCACTCCTTAGGGTGTTCCGGCTTCTGAGGAAACCATAATCCCTCCGACCAAAGAAGCCAACGTTTTCATCGTGGAGGACACTAAGGACACCGTGGCTGACCCTGCTACTGTTGGGATCATCCTCTTAGATGAATCTTAGTCTTCTTTTTCCTTCCTGTAATTTTACTTATGTACTTTTTCTCTCTTTTTTCTAAATAATTTTGTAATTTTCCCCGATCAAGGAAATGACACTCTCTCATTGGCATGCTTTACAAGTTTACCAATTATCTTTAGTAAAATTTGAGTGAGTAAACTAAAATTTCGTACTTTTTTAACAACTTTCAATCGAATAATTTTTAAAATGCTTAAGTAACACAGCATTTTAGCACATAGTGATTTCTTGGCTCCAAGGCATTCCTAGTAACAATTTAAGTTATACTTCAACAATTTAAAGGATTTTCCGCTTCAGTGTTTTTCCCACTTTCGGAGTTGTTTCCTATTTAGAGCAGATAGATTTTTCCGTTCCTATTTTTTTTGAGTTTGCCATTCTCTTTTCTTCTTTCCTTGCATTGTGTTTCACCTATTGCTTGCTTCTTTCCTTGGTTTTCTTTTGTTTACTTTTCACATTTTACAGAGAAAGTTTTTCCCGCTCTCAAGGGTTTACGCTTCTAAACCGCCGACCTTTTTTCAGTTTGATTTTTTAGAGAGTAGGTGTCCCCACTCTCAAGGATTTAGGCTTCTAAACCATCAACCCGATTTCTATTTTAGAGAGTGATTTTTGTTCCGCCCTCGTTGACTTAGGCTTTCAGGTCATAGTCAATACTCATTTTTTCGCATTTTAGAGAGAATATTTTTTCCCGCTCTCAAGGATTTTGGCTTTAACAATAATGGTAAGGTTGTCAAGTATTCTTTTATCTTGCCAAGAGCATTCTCAGACTCGTATCCCATCCGTCCGCTAAATTCTTCCTCAGTTTTGTTTAAAGAATGGTTTAAAATTTTCGGTTGACCTTGAAATAAATCTATTCAACGCTGTCAACCTTCTCGCTAAACCTTGTATTTCTTTATGGTTTCGCTGGGACTTCATCTCCATTATGGTTTTCACTTGATCTGGGTTGGCCTCAATTCCTCGCTATGTAACCAAGTGCCCAAGGAATTTCCCGGTCGCTACTCTGCATGTGCATTTTTTTAGATTTAATTTCATCGATTTTTTCCTCAAGATGGAAAAGGCCTCACCAAGGTTTTCGATGTGATCTTTTCGCTCACAACTCTTCACCAGCATGTCATCTACGTAAGCTTCCATGGTTTTCCTGACCTGTTCTCGAAAGATTTTTTTTGCCAACATTTGGTAGGTTGCACCAATATTTTTAGACCAAAAGGCATTACCTTATAGCAAAAAGTACCATGTTCAGTTATGAAAGATGTTTTCTCTTGGTCAGGTTGGAACATTTTCACTTGGTTGTATACTGAAGAGGTGTCCATGAAGCTCAGAAGTTCATTTCCCAAGGTAGCGTCCACCATCATGTCTATTATG
This sequence comes from Datisca glomerata, assembly GCA_003255025.1. Taxonomy (NCBI): domain Eukaryota; kingdom Viridiplantae; phylum Streptophyta; class Magnoliopsida; order Cucurbitales; family Datiscaceae; genus Datisca; species Datisca glomerata. Next base: position 611,120 of record QANY01008646.1, read on the forward strand.
GGTAACATATATTCGTCTTTTGGGCAGGTCTTGTTTAGATCTGTGAAGTCTACACATATCCTCTATTTTTTGTTTTCCCTTTTCACCATAACAACGCTAGTGAGCCACTCTGGTTAATCTACTCCCATGATAAAATCTGCTTTTGACAGTTTGCCAACTTTTTATTTGATGACCATGTTTCTTTCTGGCGCGAAACTTCTTTTTCGGTGCTTCATTAGTTTAAAAGAAGGGTCAGTATTTAGTTTATGGTAGATTATATTTTCCAGTATACCTGGCATCTCGTGAGTGGCGATTGTAAAAATGTCTTTATTTCTCCATAAGAAGTTGGTCAACCTTTCCTTTTACGTTTCCTCTAGGTGGGCACCGATATTTGTCATTTTTTGAGTTTCTTCATCTAAGCAAAAGAAGGGCCAATATTTGATTTCTTCTCCTGCTTCGTACCTCGGACCCACCTACGCATTCTTCTGTGATTGTTATTGTTCATTAGCAACCACCAACTTCTCTTCCATTTTTCCCGTTTTCAATTTCCTCGCTAATTCTAATGTAGTTATTACGCATATCCTCATGGAAGTTGGGTCCCCTCTTATGGTTATAATCCCTTCAAAAGTGGATATTTCAGTACTTGCTTAATAGGTGGATGACACTGCCTTCATTTTATGTAACTAGGTTCTTCCCAAAATAGCATTGTAAGGGGACAATGTTTCCAGCACCACGAACTCGGTAAGATAATTAAATGGTTCTGCATTAACTGGAAGGTTGATAAACCCTTCTGAGTATCTCACAGTCCCGTCGAAACCTACTAGTGGTTACAACAGACCTTGAAACTGTCGTTCCCCCATAGACATTTTTTCAAGCATTAACTGATGGAGAATATTGACGGCACTCCCGTCGTCAATTAACATCATTCTCAACAGACAATTTCCCACACGTATTGAGATGACAAGAGCATCGTTATGGAGCCCTTCATACTCCAAGTCCATGTCATAAAAAATGAGCGGGGGATTCGTTTTTTCGTTGGTGGTACTTCCCTCTTTCCAGCTTCCTTCCAATTGTGGTCTTTTGTTGTACACATCCTTTCCTTTATGGTAGTCCCCTCTTATTCAGTTAATGCAATGATGTTATCGACTATTCAGAGCGGCTGCTTCCCGTTATCTCTGGTTATTATCTCTTCATGAATTGATTAATGTATCATCTTTCACCAATCTCTCCACGTAATCCTTCAGTTTGAAGCAATATTTTATAAAATGTCTGTTGCTCCTATAGAATTAGCATATTTGTCTTTATCCATGTGGTTTGGCTCCCTTGTAAGCAGGGCCAGTCTTTTTAGCCGAGGTTTGTCTTTTATCATCTCCAAGACTTGGTTTACCGAGACAGTCAACGAGGTGTAGATTTTGTCTCTATGTTGGATGTCATTTGCGTATCTCCTTCGAGTAATAGTTCTATTCTATTTGCTGTCTTCCCACTCACCTTCTTTTTCTATTATTTGATTCTTCTTCATGCCTGCACTTGAGCTTCATTCTTCTTTCTTTGGCTCATTAATCCGTCATCTCGCCTATTTTAACAAACTTTTATTTTCTTCTTCCAACGTGATGTATGCTTGCGTTCTTTGAAAAGTCTCTGCTATGGTCAAAGATTTTATCTTTGATAAATTTTCAAAGAAGGCTGACTCTGGATCCAATCCTCATCTAAAAGTCAGTCTTGTCACTTTGTCGTCATAGTTTTCCACCTTAGCCATCTCCTCTCTAAATCTATAAGTGTATTCTTAAAGTGTTTCTTTTTCCTTCTGGGAGAATATCGTCAGAAGGTAGTCTGTGTCCTCCATTACTTCTTGGTAAGTAGAGTATTGGACCAATAAGACATTAAACATGATAGTAAAGTTAGTAATAGATTGAGTAGGGAAGGAGTGATACCATTCAAGTGTAGTCCCGTCTAGACTTATGAGGAATATACTGAACATCAAAGCATCTTCATGTTGGTATAATGCCATGACTTGCTTGAACCATCTGAGATGATCTAAATGGTCAGATTTTCCTTCATAACATTTGAATTTAGGTGCCACGAACTTCCTCAGAATTGGAACAACGAAGATTTTCTGACTTAATCGAGTTCTGGCGAGTGATTCTAGGTTGGATTTCCCCATGTTTACCAGGTTCCTTAGTTCTATCATCTTTATTTCCATCATCTCCTCCGTGGTAGATTTTGCCGTGACTTTTGGTTGGCGAATTTCTCCCGCCTCTTCCTTTCGCGATCCTTGAACTGAACTTCCCCGTCTTCATTGTGCACGTTCATATTATTTTTATTATCTTCTTCCCATCTGACTCGTGTTCGTTTCCCTCCTGGTGGTTCTGCCTTTCCTCATAGTTAGCGCGCAGACTGACTTCGACCCGTGTCTATGCAAGGTCCCGTCGCAATGCAGCGATCTATTCCTGCATCGTCTGTCACACTTCGTGTAGCGTTTCAACAGTTCACTGTTCAAACTCTTGCATTCATCTTAGGATAGCCCGAAGCATCTCAGTTGGGGGAGCATGGTGATTGGCTTGTTCATCCCCGTTCTCGTTTCCTTCGTTAATGGGCAATGTCTGATCTGGTTCAAGGCATATTTGGTTTTTTGGAGGCTATCTTTAAGGGTTTTTTTTCTTCTCTCAATGAAAGCACCAAAATGTGAAGGATTTTTTCCGTTAACCAGGGATCAAAAGGAAATAGTGTCGGTAACGATTGATGTATATAAGTATTAATAAGAGAGAGAAGAGGGAGTAAATGCTCTGAGTTGTGTTTTTTTTATTGAATTTCTGGATTTTATTTAATACATCGGCTCTACATAGGCTCGTCAAATAATATGAGTTGATTGAAATAACAATATAAATAGAGGCACTCATTATGCTTAGGGATTACACCTGTTCATGGCGATTACTCTGCTAGGTATGGGTCCATTTTTCTTTCTCGTTTCTCATCTGTCTCGCTCAACCGCCAATTAGTCACAGCCACTTAAATATTTCTGGTGGTTTTGAGCCAATCAATCACAAGCGCTTAGTCGTCTGCCAATCTGTCTCATCCGAGTCATTCAGTTTACCCAATCAATCACAACATTTTGACTGTTTATTTTCGATCCATTTCATCTATTCCCGCTCTTCTTCTTTTTCCGTTCTTACACAGTTCGGCGAGTACCTTTCCCGTTCCGAAGGCGCAGGTCCCCAGTCAGTCTTTTCCCGTTCTCAAAGGTGCAAGTCCTCTATCAGCTCTTTCTCATTGACTGGTCTACTTTCCCTTTCTGGTGAGGTTTCCCGCTTCCATGCTCTTTTTCGGTTTCTCGAGTTCATTCTCGTTTAGAGTTCCTTCCCGTTTAGAGCTCCTTCCTGTTTGGAGTTCCTTCCCGTTTAGAGTTCCTTCCTGTTTAGAGTTCATTCCTGTTTAGAGTTCATTCCCGTTTAATGATCCTTCCTATTTAGATCTCCTTCCTGTTTAGAGTTCCTTCCCGTTTAGAGCTTCTTCCTGTTTAGAGTTCCTTTCGTATTTTTCGATCATCTCGTGATTTGTTTGTGTCACTTCTATTTTCCCGTCGAGCTTCCAATCTTGCCATGTTAATGGTCCACGCGTTCCATCAGGATTCGTTCTTTCTGTACACGTGTCTTGAGTTATTTTTTTCCTACTCAACGACAAATTAACTTAGAGAAGTTAGATACAAATTTTTTTGGCCCTATATACGAATAAGATTTTTTCTTGATTTATTTTTTTATCATCAAAAAGAAAAAAAGTTCTTAAGATATTGGACATCAAGCATACGAGTGAATTTCGTTAACATGACTGGATGCACCCACTAGAAGCACTTATATTCCTAATATACCCTTCTACATAATATTTGAGTGATTTTTTTTAAAAATAAATTGAAAACCCCATAAACCCACTAATCAATCTCTCATAATATATATATCACCGAAACTTTCTCTCTCTTGAAACTATTTGTAAAGAATATATATGCTACATTTATAAACAATATAAATACTTAATATACATATATCTATATATACATTGCGTGTGCATATATATACCACACACACATTTTATGAGTATTTATAACAATACTTGTTATGAGTGTTTATAACGTGTGCGAGTGTAATATTATATGTGTGTGTGTGTTTGTGTGATTTATATATGAATATATGTAACATTACACCCGCACACCTTATCAACACTCATAAAAAATATGTATTATATATAACAAATACTTTTTATGAGTGTTCATAACGTGCGTGAGTGTAATGTATTCATACTTTTTATGGACTATGGGCAGTGCGCTTTATCCTTAGTTATATTTTTTTGGAAAAAATAGGTATTTAGCCTAGTTTATTTTTCCACTCTTGTTAAATGTCCTTTTTTTCTATTTTACATATATGGCTAGAATTTCAAAGCGCACACTCTCTCTCTCGCGCGCTCGCTATCTCCTTCTCGCTCTCTCGCGATCTCCTTCATTTCTCTCTTGCGGTCCTTGCTGGTTTCTTATTTCCCATTGGATTTTTCGTCTGACTTGTTGTTCGTTGGTCATCACCTATTTTTCTCGCCACTATGCTCTCATTGTCGGTGTTTTTGTTTGGGTATCGAAGATCTGGTTTTGGGGCAACAATTTATGATTTCTTGTCATTGTATTTTGGCTTTCTCGCCCTCATTTGACTGTTGGCTTGATTTTTTTGTTTGATTTTGGAGAGATTGAAGCACCAAAATGGAGAATTAGGGAATCCAACGAGAAAGATATGGAGAAGAAGGAGGAGGATGAGTCGAGTTTGAGTGTAGTAAGGGGTATGACACTGGTATGATGTATGATTATCACAGACGATATATAGATATATAGTAACTATATACTACAATATACTGATGGCATATTAAAATATACTGTGGTATACAAATATATCATAGCATACTACGGATGGTATATTGATGGTACATTAAAATATATTATGGTATATAAAAATATACCATAATACACCTGTACATGTATTTTTTCTAGTTTTATAAAAAAAAATTTATAGCTACAAAAAGCTGACAATTCTTGCAAATGCAATTATTTTTCGTCATTCTTTTACTTATTATTAAAAAATGGACTATTTCCCTAAATGTTTTTCTATATAATTTTGTATAATGTTGAAATTTTTTATTAGAATTTGATTTTTTTGTTAACATAATGTTCTTCAATATGTTAAAAGACTTATTTTTGTTGTATCTTAAAAGAAATTATGTGTTGATCACAAGTTATAAGTCATGATTCATTTTTTTCTTACTTATATAATTGATAATAAATTCTACAATACTATTTGATATGTTTGAATTTTTTTTTTGAAATATTCAAAATATTTTATTTTTTTTGAAAAAATAATTGAAATGATCACTGAAACAGAATTGAATACTATACATTAAGGTAGCTACTTCTCATGTACCCTATGTGTTTTCCTTATAAACTATTTTCCAAAGAGTAATTATACAAATACTAAATTATTGGATGTAAATGCAATAATTTTTTATTATGGAATTAATAGTGAACTATTCTTACATAATAAAAAAGATAACAAAGAAAGATGGAAAAACTCAAGTAATTGAGTGTAGTTTTTTTTATTCAATATCCCTCCCTTTCTTTGATACAATAAATATTTATTTATAGGCTAAGATCATGTTATTCCTCTACAATCCACTACTAAAGGAGGAAGACTAGGAACTTTAGGAGATTGTGAAGAAAATGGTTAACCGTTCATTTGACTCAATTTTCAGTGAATCTTGTCCGTTGATTAATCTTGTGGTTGAGATATTCTTTATATTTGCTTCTTATATGCAAGTGTTGTGTCATTCTACAATTGGTTGTGGATGTCAATCTGCTAAGACATGGATGTCAACTCATCAATTAATATACACGTGGTCGTTCTTAGCATGTGGTCGTTTATTTACCCACGAATCACGATGCATATTTTATCCATTTACATTAATACAATTTTAAACGATAAATAATGTGTTAATCAATTACTAATTAGTATTTTTCACTCGTTAAAAATTTTACACATTATTTCATGAATTGTTGATATAAGGTATTCTATGTAAGCTTGTTTACTCTTTCTCAAAATCAAACATTCAGCTGGATTCGCAAGCGGTCAAGATCCTCCTGCGGTGAAGCGATCTGTCTGATACTATTAACTGTTGGCCTTCTTCAAATAAACGAGCGGGAAACCTAAAATATAACACACACACACACACTCTCTCTCTCCCCCCCCTAAATTCTAAGTCATTCACCTCATTATTCAGACTCTTCACTCTAATTTCTTCTAGTCTTGGTCTCTTCCCTTTTCCCTTCAGATTTTGTAGCACCATTTACTATCTTCCGTCATCTTTCCCTGACATTGGATTCTTCTCGCCATTTTCAATATCGTCTCTCTTAGTCGACGCATCGGGCGTGAAATTGGTCATTGATATAGTGGTGAGAAAAATCAATCATGGGTACTTGATTCAATTGCTTGAAGTGCAGCATTTTATCAATTACATTTTACACCTATCTCAAGTATCTCTAGTTGATTACGCATCGAAAGATGCACTAATGCTATTTTATTGAGGTTTTTCTGGAAATGGAATTCTTTGTGCTATATGATTTCAGCGACATACATTAGGGTGCTTGATTCAGTTGTTAGAAGAGTAATCTCCCGCTCCTCTTATAAGTTCTTGCTCACTGCAGACCCTTTTTATAGGACCCAAAGAATGGGTGTTGAAAACTACCATGTGATTGAGCTCGTAGGTGAAGGTTCATTTGGAAAGGTATATAAGGGGCGGCGGAAGTACACTGGCCAGGTACTTCAGGAATTCTCAAACGTTTCTTCATTAATTTAGTTTTTACTTCATTTTATGTTAATGTGGCCGCTGTTAGACTGTTGCGATGAAATTCATCATGAAGCATGGGAAAAGCGACAAGGATATTCAGAATTTAAGGCAGGAAATTGAGGTAATCAAGTATATTCTTTACAACCTCTTTCAGGATAGTGGTTTAGGCACATAATATGTTTCCGCTAGCCAATTTTTGCTGAAGCTCATCTAGACTTTAGGTCATTTTGATCATCAGCATAGTGGTTAAGGCACATATCCTGTTTCAGCTGCCCAATTTTGATGAAGGTCGTCATCTCTTCAAGCCTGTTGTCCAGCTCCCTATTATAGCTCTCCGGGATTAAAAGTAGAACTCGGTGAAAGATTTCACACTACAATTCAAGACTTATTTTTCTTCACTGGCTTGCGCGAGTGAAGATAATACTTTATATGTTTACATCAAACTTATACACCAAAGAACAATGGATATGGGTGAAGTATTTTGAAAGTCTCAACCGCTTAAGTTTTTGTTAAACATCATTTATTTTGAAATTGTCCCAATGAGTATACGTAAAAGGTTAAGTTTTTCCCAACAGTTTAGACTTGGGAAATGAATTAGTATTTAAACTCAAAATATAGCTAACCTTCAATACTATGCAATTCCATAGTGGACCTTAATTCTGAAGAGCTTTTCAATGATTAGTTGAATTACTGTCTTCATCAACAACTGGTGTCATCAAAGTCATAAAGAAAATCCTTGCTATATGATTCTATGTATTATGATCTGCCATAAATAGATTCCATGGGATCTTTTATATTACTAGTCAACACAAGGGTGCGATGCACTTATAACTGAATTCATTTTATTTTGAGCTCAAATTATCACTTAATATGTTGTGTTCAAGTGAATTAAAAATGATTTAACACCATATTATTTGTTTTCAATTTATGTGAGCAAAATTGAAAAAATGTTATAGTATCACTTTTTATTTATTGATTTATTATTTCCCTGAAACTGATATATTATTATTTCAACCAAGTAAAACATAACGTACTGGAAAGAAATTGTTAAGGGCAATATAGTAGAAATGTGCTTTTGCAAATTAAAAATTGGTGACATAGTTAAAATTAAAATTCTCATTCATATTCTCTCTACACATTTCAAACTTGATATTTTTTGATTACAAACATAATTTATTGTTTGTAATTTTTTTAAAAACTGAATTTATGTAACGTATTAATTATACTAACATCCTATAAAATACAGCAAAACCAAGTTTCCAAAAATGTGTTATACTTGGATTATACTTTAGTATCTCTTACTTTTATTTTGTAAAGTTATTTCTCATTTTCTCTATATTCGGACAAAATATTAGGGAGTTAGAAATTCTTTTTAACTTAATATTTGAGTAGTTGTAATTCCTTTACTATCATCTTCAAAGTAGTCAGTGTTGAATTAATTTATAAATTACTTGTGTATTTACAAATTCATTAAAGCAGTGAATGAAACTCAAAAGTCAATGCTAAGTTTGATCATATTAAATTAGAAGGTTATCTTGTGAAATGTATGAATAGTAGGTGGTTAAATTTATCAATAAATGATTTTCATCTCCTTCCCACTTCTATTTTCAAATTCATTAAAGTGGTGAATGAATCTCAAAAGTATAATTTAAAATAAAACAATTATCAAGTGTCATATGGAAATTAGAAAGTTATTTCGGGAAATGTATGAATAGTAGGTGGATAAAATTGTCCAAAAATGATTCTCACATCCTTCCCACTCTTAATATATTATAGACGATAGATTATGGATCATAGATCATAGATTGTAGATTATACATTTATTTTCCATATTAAATTCGAAAATGGTAAGAAATCACAGCACATTAAAGGTGAAAGAATGAAAATATGGAAGTGGGTATGTGCATTTGTACCATGAATGAAGAAGTATGAAATTGAATGATCTAGAAAATCTTTCTCGACAAGCTTTACTTCATGTTGATGAAGAATGAACATCTCTTGAATCTTTCTGTATCTTGTTTACATAGGTTTTAGTTGCTTGACTGCTGTTTCTTATACCCTGTAATGTTACAGATTCTAAGAAAACTCAAGCATGAGAATATCATAGAGATGCTCGACTCATTTGAAAGCCCACAAGAATTTTGCGTTGTAACAGAATTTGCACAAGTAATAATCTCTATCTCTACTTTGGGTATACACCCATGCTATGTATTTGCGCGTTAAGTATGTAATCTTGGAGACTATGCATAGCTCAATGCTCATAATAAAGTTTTTTTTGTGTTAAAGATATTTAAATGCACAGCAATGGTTTTTTTCTTTTGTTGGGCAGGGTGAGCTATTTGAAATTCTTGAAGATGATAAATGCCTTCCTGAAGAACAAGTTCAGGCTATTGCAAAGCAATTGGTAGTTTCCTTGAATTTTATTTTCCTTCTTATAATTCACTAGCAATAATCGCCCATTTGCTTAGTTGTCACTTTCATCAATACATATTATCTTTTCCCCATACTTTTTCTAACTTCAACATTTTGTTGCGAATTATGTTATAGGTGAGAGCATTGCATTATTTGCATTCAAATCGAATCATCCATCGTGACATGAAGCCACAAAACATCCTCATTGGGGCTGGATCTGTTGTTAAGGTTAACCCTTGATGGTTTTTATATTTTTTGCCATGTACATACGTTTAGATCAATTTAGCTGTGTTGGTTCTTATGGACAATCCTAGAAGTTTAGTATACAAGTTATTTGAATAAATAACTAACAGCCAAACATCTTTTAATCAATGTTCTAAGATTTTTTAATTCAAAACTTGTAGTGAAAATGATTTTAGGATTTGACTATTGTGATAAAATGGAATCAAGCTGACAAGAGTGATTGTATTGTTTTTATCTCCTTAGCATGCTGTACTAAAGTAAAAAAAATGAAACACTAGAAGATAGCGATTGTTTCCAATTATAAAAACCAATTCAATGCTCAGGTCTGTAAATGGACTATTAGATATGAGCGTTTGACTCAATTTGGGTTCACTTATACTTGTCATCTGGGAGTTTGAAATGACGCGGGACCCTGGTCTTAGATTGCCTGCAAATTTTGATATGTGAAGTATGAAAACGTTATGACTCTTGAAATGGAGAATTCAAAGCTTACATGTAAACAAATGGGCATTTGTAGGGAAATGATCATTAGTCTAGACAAAGTAGCAAACTATAAGAATGTGCTTGTAGTAAAATCGTTTGAATATATTGGATTTCATGTGTGAAATGTCTTTAAACTTGCAAAATTGTTAAATAGTACAATCAATTCCTCTTACCTGTAGGTAATATTTTGATGGAACGGACAAACTCCATTTTATTTTTCAATGATTGATCTATAAAGCAGATGCTTCATATGAATATTTCAGTAGTAGCCACACATATTAGACTTTTCCTTAATAATTTTGAGTTTTTTTCCGACTTTTTCTACAGTGATATCTCCAAACTTATGAGTTTTTTGTACTTAGCATCTTGGATATATTAGTGGAGTACTGGAGTATTAGTAACTGATATTTAGTTTACCACTATTATGTCTATCAGCCATTTCTCCCTATATTGCCTTTGATGTGTATGTGAAAATCTTCCTCATAAATTCCATAATAAGTTAATATTCTCTTGCAAATAAATCGTGAGTTAATTTTTACTTATCAAGTTATGCTTGTTGTGATTCGGTCTATCATAAAGTGGCTTGGAGATCGTAATGTTTACTGCTGTCATTTCATGCTGTCGACTTGCTTTTGCTGAATTGTTTACTTGTAACAGCTCTGTGATTTTGGGTTTGCTCGTGCAATGTCAACAAACACTGTCGTTTTACGGTCCATTAAAGGTTGGATAATCTTACTTAAAACTTTATATTTTACCTTTTCATTTTTTGACTGCGTAAACTGCTCCATATAAACTTTTTTGTTGTGTCACTGTTTCTACTGTCCAACGAAGTTTCTGTCATCCAGGCACACCTTTATACATGGCACCAGAGCTGGTTCGAGAACAGCCCTACAACCACACTGTAGATTTATGGTCTCTCGGAGTTATATTGTACGTTATGTCTTGTTCATATTTTTGTTAGAAAAGTTTTGATGATTTTATAGTATTTGACATGCGATTTACTACTTTAAATTTGCAATAGTGTGGGAGGCATTCTGATGTGTTATATTGAGCACCCTTACCTTTTATTTTCTTTTCAAAATTTTCATCCAGTTAGTGGTTTTTGGAATATCGAGATGATATATGTGATTCTGTTGATATATTTCCTGACTTCTGAGTTGCAAAGTTTTCGTTCGTAAAACCTATTTTGATATCAAATCATCCTTCTATTTCCTATGTCATTTTTACCTGAAGGCGTCAACTCACATTTCTTCAGTCAATTATTAAGTTGATTTAATGTATTATGCATCTTACCTCCTACAACATACCATCATCATTCTTAAAACTGCCATTTATAATTATATTTAGTATCATAGAGTCTCAATTGCATTTTAGAGCAGGAAACACATATCCTGAAGAAATAGGTTGGTATTCTCTCTCAAATCTTAAAACAAGAGAGAGTTCTTATTCATGCTAATAGTTTGAAGCTAGTCCTCCAACTGGATGATATCCTACATGTTGAGGATCTTCGTTCAGAAAGGGATGAAGATCAATATGCTAGTATCAAATAATTGTCCTGCAACATCTGGCATCTAGACTACTCTTCCTTGAGAAGTTCTAATGAAGTCATAATGTTGGCAGCATGCATTCTTCAAATTGAATCTCTTTATTCTTTGAAATATTTTCTAAAAGGTTTATGTTATGATATTATCCTAAATGCAAGCATTTGTGCACCTCTTTTTTAATCACTTGTTTTAGCTATCCATTTACTTTGTTCCAGAAAACCTTTATAAGTTGGTTTCGCTATTTATATAACAGGTATGAACTATTTGTTGGGCAGCCTCCATTTTACACTAATTCTGTATATGCACTGATCCGTCACATTGTTAAGGTTTGGATGCTTACCGCTTGCTTCTTTTCTGTTTATTATTTTAATTTACACATCAGTTATAAGGTAATATTGAATGATGCCATGAACCAGGATCCAGTTAAATATCCTGACGACATGAGTTCTAATTTCAAGAGCTTTCTCAGGGGACTGCTTAACAAGGTTATTGTGGTTGAATGAATGCATTTACGTCGACTATCATTTTTACCCTAGTAGATTTAACTTGATATTTAGTTTTGTGTAAAAACAGTTGCCGCAGAGTCGTCTTTCTTGGCCAGACCTACTTGAGCACCCATTTGTTAAAGAAACATCAGATGAGGTGGAGGCTAGGGTAATAACATTTTATATGGAAGTCTTGTGTTGCAAAGATATATAATTATCTTGTGTATTTTAAACCTTTACTTGTGTTAGGAACTACGAGCTACAACTGCTGCATCCAGGGGATGTGACGCAGCATGGAGGGGCGAAGGAAAAATAAGTCAGTCAACTATTCAGACTGTTTCCAGTCCTGGGAGTAGGCCTTCTATGTTGTTCGTTTTCTTGGTTATGATGTCTTCTTTCACGTAACCATTAATATTATACTAAGATACAAACTTCTATGTCACAGGTAACAACAAATCAGCGTCTGTTGAGAACGATAGTGCTGCAAACCTTAAAACTGATGCTCGTAGTCCTCAGTCAATGACGGGCAATTGTACCCCAGCTGAGGACTTCCCAGGGTTTGCGAGTCCTAATGATAATAAACCATCAGGTTTTAGCTTTTGCCTCATATTTTTGCTTGCGGTTTCAAAGAATTTTAACAGGTTTTCTGATTTTACGGCCAGAGCAATTATGCATATTTTTTTGCTTTGAAATTCTTTTCTCTTCTAAGCTAGCCTATTTTTCATGTTCTTTAGTTTACTAGATATGGTGGACTTTCTGTCGTGTATTTACTTATTGCTCTCATGTTCATATGTTTTCCTTGCCCTAGTGTCCTAAAATTTGCTAAGTTTTGCTTGAGACTTCATACTCTTTTCTTAAAGAACCAGATGGATAATGCAACTATCACTGGTTTGATGGCACGATGAAAGTTTGGGCTCTTCTCCAATTTGTTCATTATTTTTATCATTTCTGGTTCTATGTATATGACCATTTACTTGTATGTGTTTTTATATTTCTATATCCATATTCATATGGTCTATTGTTGTCTCTATGTATATATTTTTTAATAATCTTCTACCAATGTATATATGCTATGTGTGTCATCGTCACTATCTGAGTTTGTTAACAGTGTTCAGCTAGTTGTTTATTTGTTTTTTTTTCTTCTTCCTTTCTTGATTGCTTTGCCCACTTGTAAATAATTTATTTTGGGCCGATCTTACCTTTTTTTCCTTGCTCAGGTTGCCAGATACTCGACAAGTTAGAAAACAACTCTCGTACGGTCAAAGGTGCTCAACTAATTGGTCAAGATAATGAAGCATTGGCACAAGTTCTGCTACCATTAAGGAGATGGTCTGAAGGGTCCAAAGGTTCTTGCAGGTAAAGTTGAATTCCATGTTTCTGTAAAATTTGTATATTTTAAGTTCTTTATGTGGGTATAGAATATATATAAACGTAAATTATCCATTCTCAAGTTATATATTAACGACCGATAAAATTTGGAAGCTTGGTTTGCCTGGATATTTTTGAAAGATCATTTTTGTTTTTTTAAATTTGTCTCAAGTATTTAAGTTGCTGGATTCATTTTTTTTAATGTAATGTTAAGTTTCGATTATCTTGTAAAGGTTTTGGCATTTTATTTCAGGGCCGTTAATTGTTGTTTGTATGAATTTGGGTCCTCGAATATGGAGATAACAAATTGGTTTAAAGCAGTGTTGTCAAAAGCTCGCTTAAGCTCTCTAAGCTCAGGGCTGCGCTTAGTGGTAAGCTAAGCTCAGCCCCTTCCGCTTAGCGACACTTAGTGAATCCTAAGCGCCAAGGTCATAAAAAATGAGGGGTATATCAAAGTTACCTAATTCTTTTTCCTCTTAGTCTTCTTTTTCTCACGTCCTTCACGAAGGAGACCAAGCCCTATTCATCATGTCAGTCTCTCTCTCTCTCTCTCTCTCTCTCTCTCTCTCTCCTCCAAGCTCTGTCCAAGACTCCATGTCCATCTCTCCCCTTTCCTCCCTCTCTATCCTACTAAGTCCCCCCCTGTGTCAGACTTACATGTTTGGTGTTACAAGTCTTATGAATTTATTTTAAATGTTTTTTTTACGTTATCTAGTACTCAAAATGTGACTCTTATGCTTTTTAGTACTTTGAATGTGACTTTAATGCTTTTATGTTGAAGTATTTTAAGTCGTTTTGTTGTATTGATGGCTATCTTTCACTTTGGATTGAATGTTATATATCTGTAGTGTATATATAAATTTAAAGTGTCATTATATAGGGCGCTTAGCGTTGATTAAGCCCTTGCTTAATGTGTCGCTTAGCGCTTACATGAGGGAGCCTTGGCGCTTGGGGGAGCTTAACGCTTTTGACAACACTAGTTTAAAGAGACTCATAAATGGAGATAACGTTGGTCATGTTGTTTTTACCTCGTTGCTTAGTAGTTGGATATTTATCTACTACAACCTAATATATTGTGCCCGATTAAGAATCAGGATTCATTTTCAAGGCTGATTTGTTTTTAAACTTGTACAGAGATCAATCTGTGTCTATATCAGTCCAATCATTGAGAATTCTTTCAAACTTAGTTGCAGCCGGTGCCATTCACTCCAGTGTATTGTTTGATGAAATTATACGCGAAGTTCTTGTTTTCACAGCCTTTATTGTCTGCATGAAGTCTTCTGAAGTTACTGACTTATTGACAAAGGTATCCTCCTGTTTGATTTGATGTACAAACCTCTAGCTCTAAATTTTTATGCCCTATATTACAGCGGAGGTGCTGGAATGTAAAGAGTGAAGAGGTTTAAGAATTGGGAGTTTGATGCTAAGAAATAGAGTTTTTTCTTTTGTTTTGATAAGAAACATAGATTTTCATTATATATTAGAAAGATTTACAAAAGAGGACAAGAAATCTTCAATACTTCCCCATTTATAAAAACTACTCAATTTACAATGCCTCTCCAGTTTGAGAGGACCAAATGGATCTGGAGCTTTTATGGGTGTTACAGAATGTTACAGGATAATACTAGCTGTCAATTACCTTATTTAAGGATCCTAATTGTATAGTGATTAGCTTAATTATAGGGATTCTGATTAGGTAGTTTCCTAAGATAGTTTCATAGCTTTGTATTTATATGTGTATATTCTTCACTGAAATAATAGAGAAAACAATTATTTTTCATCTCAAATAACATGGTATCAGAGCCATAGGCGTGCAAATCGAGATTTTCTCTTTTTCATTTAAAATTAGGGCTTAGCGTTTTTTTAGGGTTCCACCTTGGACAACCTTTTTGGAGTGGCCCTTTGTTCTCACCGCCTATCCAGAAAGGAAGCCCAGCCGCCGACCACCGCAAGCTCGAAGTCCGGTGCCCGAAAGCCCTGCGAGTGAGTGCCACGAATTTCTGCCACTCTCCCATGCGCCAGCGTGTGGAGGCGCGTGACGCCTGAGATCGTCTCCGGCAGCCTTCGTATGATTCATCAGTGTTTCCCTGCTTTGCCTGTACCTGCTGCATTGTGTTCGTAGAGGTTTAGGTTCTTCTATTTTCAGGTTTCTTGCGTTTCAGCCCTACTTTTTTCGCTGCTCCTGCCTTGTTGGTTCCTTTTTTATTGGTCTTCTCTTCTGTTTCTGCATATTTGGTGTTATGGTTGAGAATAAATCTTCTATCACGACGGATGCGGTGCCTATAATGTCTAAAATCACGTACCATAAGCTAATGGGTTCAAATTATTTGGATCGGAGTAAGACCGTTCAACTGTATCTACGAAGTATTGAAAAGATACTCATTTGACTGATGATCCCCCTCAAGGTGATTCGAGGAAGGTTCAGAGAGGACGCTCGCTTGTGTTGGAATGTTGTCCCACATCGCCTAGACTTGCCCATTCTGTGCTAGTTAACACCTAGGTTTTAAGGAGTGATCGGGCTAGGCTTTTCAACTTGGTATCAGAGCTTGGTTGAGCCTTTGTTTGTGCCGCTTTAGTTCGGTTCTTTGTCCGCTTAGTTCGGATTGTTTGGTTTGCTGCTTAATTCGGCTACCGTGTTGTGGTCCAGGAGGGTGTGTTGGAATGTTGTCCCACATCGCCTAGACTTGCCCATTCTGTGCTAGTTATAAAGTTCTAGTATCCCTCTCCTTAACACCTAGGTTTTAAGGAGTGATTGGTCTGGGCTTTTCAACTGCTTGTTCCTGCAGATTCGGAATTCTATTGATAGTGAGATAATTGGCTTGATTAATCATTGTGAATTTGTTAAAGAACTGATGGATTACTTGGAATTCTTGTACTCTAGAACATGGAACCTCACTCGCATTTATGAAGTTTCCGCACGGTAAAACAAGATCAATCTCTTACGAATTATTTTATGGAGTTTAAGAAGATGTATGAGGAGCTTAATATGTTGCTGCCTTTTAGTCCTGATGTGAAGGTTCAATAACACCAACGAGAGCCAATGGCCATCATGAGTTTCTTGGCTGGCCTTCCCTCTGACTTTGATA
Source organism: Datisca glomerata (assembly GCA_003255025.1). Taxonomy (NCBI): domain Eukaryota; kingdom Viridiplantae; phylum Streptophyta; class Magnoliopsida; order Cucurbitales; family Datiscaceae; genus Datisca; species Datisca glomerata. The sequence goes on from QANY01008646.1 coordinate 627,587, forward strand.
CTGCTAAGCCTCAAATTCTTTCTGGTTCTGAGACCTCCTCTTTACGAGACGTATTTAGTCGAGTACTCCGTACAGAAGGTACCCCTCTGGTTCAACTTAGTGATGCTTTGGTAAGTCGAAATAATGATTATGCGCCTGGGAAACAAAGTGGAAACAAAGGAGGTGGCTCACACGGGTTTGAAACTCGAACACAGGAATTTGGTGGCATTGTGTGTCGATATTGTCATATGCCAGGACATACAAAGTTTGAGTGTAGAAAGCTTCAGTTCAAAAATCAGAAACCTCACTCGGCATATATTGCGTTCACTAATGACTCCTCTGAGAAATCGGTCATTATTTCTGCTAGTGAATTTGACAAGTTCTCACAGTATCAAGAATTACTAAAGCATTCATCTCCTGCTGTCACTGCTATTGCTGATTCAGGTAAACCAAATACGTTTTTTCTTTCCTCATCCTCAAATGGGTCATTGATTCTGATGCCACGGATCATATGACAGGTAATTTTGGTCTCTTCTCTACTTTTCAGTCACACACTTCCACCTCTACTGTTACTATGGCTGATGGGTTACCATCTTGTGTTCGTGGGTCAGGCACGATTACCCCTACCTCTCAACTTCCTCTGTCATCTGTCCTACATCTACCGAATTTATCTTTTAATTTGATCTCTATAAGCACTTGCAATCTTAACTATTGCATCTCATTTTTTCCTAATCATTGCTTATTTCAGGATCTTATGACGAAGAAGATTATTGGTAAATGACATGAGTCTAGAGGCCTCTACATCCTGGACACACCAATACTAAAATCTGTCGCTTGCACTGGTGTCATTTCTCCTTTCGAGACGCATTGTAGGTTGGGTCAACCATCTCTCCATTCACTTAAGAAACTTTGTCCACAGTTTAGTAATGTGTCTTCACTTGATTGTGAGTTGTGTCAGTTTGCAAAACATCATCGTCTTAGTTCAAGTCCAAGAGTAATAAACGTGCTAGTATTCCTTTTGAGTTGGTTCATTATGATGTTTGGGGTCCTTGTCCTATTTTGTCTAAATCTGGATTTAAGTATTTTGTTACCTTTGTGGATGATTATTCTCGTGTAACTTGGTTATATTTAATGAAAAGTCGTTTTGAGTTGTTTTCTATTTTTTGTGCGTTTTGTGCTGAGATTAAAACTCAATTTAATGTTTCAATCCGTATTTTGCGAAGTGACAATGCCAATGAATATGTGTCCACTTTATTTCTATCTTATATGGTTAAGAATGGCATGCTTCATGAAACTTCTTATGTTGATATTCCATCGCAAAGTGGAGTGGCAGAACGTAAGAACAAACATCTTCTTGAAACTGCACGAGCCCTCTTATTTCAAATGAATGTTCCTAAAACTTTTTGGGCTGATGCAGTTTCTACCGCATGCTTTCTCATTAATTGTATGCCATCATCTGTTCTTCATGGTGAGATCCCTTACAGAATCCTTTTTCCCAATAAATCATTGTTTCCTGTTGACCCTAAGATATTTGGTAGCACTTGTTTTGTTCGGGATGTTCGTCCACATGTCACTAAGTTAGATCCCAAGTCTTTGAAGTGTATCTTCCTTGGTTATTCTCATCATCAGAAAGGTTATAGGTGTTACTGTCCCAGTCTTAACAAATATCTTGTCTCAATTGATGTTACCTTCATGGAAGATATTCCTTACTTTCCGTCTTCTCCTCTTCTCGTTCATCAAGGGGAGGATGATGATTTGTTGGTTTATTCATCGTATCCTCTGAACCTGTCTCGGAGTCAGTTCCCGTCAAGTCTTCTATTACTCAAGTCTACTCCAGGCGTAAACCTCCTGATTCATGTCCTGCATCGGCTTCTTTGTCATCAGATCCAGTCTCGAGCGATGATCTTCCTATTGCGTTACGCAAAGGTAAACACCAGTGTACTTATCTTATTTCTTTTGTTGTTTCTTATAACTGCTTGTCATCTTCCTCTTGTTCTTTTATTGCATCCCTTGATTCTATCTCTATCCCTAAAAGTGTTCACGAAGCCATCTCTCATCCTGGTTGGCATCATGCAATGATAGAGGAAATGAATGCTTTAGATGACAATGGTACTTGGAACTTGATTGATTTACCTTCAGGGAAACGAGCTATTGGATGTAAATTGGTGTTCACGGTTAAAGTCAATCCGGATGGGTCAATTGCTCGATTGAAAGCCCGTCTTGTCGCTAAGGGATATGCTCAGACCTATAGAGTGGACTATTCTGACACTTTTTCTCCGGTTGCTAAATTGACATCTGTTCTGTTGCTTATTTCTTTGGCAGCTACTCATCATTGGCCTTTGCATCAACTGGACATCAAGAATGCTTTTCTTCATGGTGACCTTCAGGAGGAGGTGTATATGGAGTAACCTCCTGGTTTTGTTGCTCAGGGGGAGTCTGAGCGAGTTTGTCGTCTTCAAAAATCTCTGTATGGTTTGAAACAGAGTCCTCGTGCTTGGTTTGGGAAATTTAGTCAGGCTGTTGAAAAGTTTAGCATGATGAAGAGCAAATCTGACCATTTTGTGTTCTACAAACAATCAGAAGCTGGTATCATTCTTTTAGTTGTGTACGTGGATGATATTGTAATTACTGGAAGTGATACTACAAGAATCTCATCTCTTAAGTCTTTCCTTCATACTCAATTTAACACAAAAAACTTAGGGATGCTAAAGTATTTCTTAGGCGTTGAAGTCACAAGGAGTAAAAGGGGTATATTTTTGTCTTAGAGAAAATATGTTCTTGACTTATTAACTGAGACAGGAAAATTGGGGGCAAGCCTTGTAGTACTCCAATGTCTCCTCACTTGCACCTTACGGGAGATGGAGAACTAATGGAAGATCTTGAGCGTTACAGAAGATTAGTTGGAAAACTTAATTATTTTACAGTGACTCGTCCAGATATTGCATATTCTGTCAGTGCTATTAGTCAGTTTATGTCATCCCCAACAGTTCATCATTGGGCAGCGTTAGAACAGATTTTGTGTTATTTGAAAGAAGTGTTTGGACGTGGTATCTTATATGCAAATCATGGGCACACTCATATTGAATGTTTTTTAGTTGCAGAATGGGCAGGTTCCAAAATAGCTAGAATATCCACTTCAGGTTATTGTGTTTCTTTGGAGGAAGTTTGGTCTCATGGAAGAGTAAGAAGCAGAGCGTTGTGTCAATGTCCAGTGTAGAGTCGGAATATAGGGCTATGGCACAGTCTGTGTGTGAGATAATGTAAATATACCATTTTTTGACTGAAGTATGTCTTAAAACTTTAGTACCAGCAAAATTGTGGTGTGATAACCAAGCTGCTTTTCATATTGCATCTAATCCTGTATTTCATGAGCGAACTAAGCACATTGAAATTGATTGTCACTTTGTTCGTGAGAAAATTCAGCAAGGTTTGATTTCTACAGGGTATGTGAAGACTGGAGAGCAATTAGGGGATATCTTCACAAAAGCTCTAAATGGGGTTCGAGTTGATTATCTTTGTAACAAGCTGGGCCTAATTAATATCTATGCTACAGCTTGAGGGGGAGTGTTACAAAATGTTACAGGATAATACTAGTTGTCAGTTACCTTATTCTAAGGATCTTAATTATATAGTAATTAGCTTAATTATAGGGATCCTAATTAGGTAGTTTCCTAGCTTTGTATATATATGTGTATATTCTTCACTGAAATAATAGAGAAAACAATTCTTTTCATCTTAAATAACAATGGGATTGACTCAATGGGTGGGTGTCTAATTTTTGTTATTTCACTTTTCTTCTCAACCAAAAGACCATACTTCCATATCTAATTTGGTACTGCTTTTCTCCCAATTTTTGTGGTATACTTTTTAGGTGTTTTAAATAAGTTAAAATTATCCAAAAGCTGAATGTCTTTAATTAACTCTTTTAGAGGATGGTTAGTATTCTCTGTTTGATAAATGTTTGTAACTGATGGTATTGTAATTGATTATTCTTTCAGAGTTTCTCTATCATCAGGGCATTAGTTGACAATTCTGGAAGTGGTATTGGTAGCTCATACCTTAGGCACTGGGTTGCATTAGTTGAAATCTATTCACAGGTCATTTCCTTTTCCAGAAGCCTTATTAACAAGATAAGCACTTGCTTAAGCTCTCTCAAATAATTTATCTGCAGGTTGTTGGTCTTAATGAAGATGCATCTGGAAGAGTCCTATATGAATCCAGTGCATGTGTTACAGTCATGTTATCTAGAGTGGGTCAGGGTCTTAAAGCATCTTCAAGTTCAGGTCCTGAGATGGTTTGTCCTCCTAATGAAACACTCAAAAGAATTCTGGAACACGAGAAAACATCTAGCTTGGTGGACCATTTGTGCATCTGCCTTGCAACTTCAGGCTCGAGCCTCATTTCTGGTTCTTCAAATCTGTTGCGTGTTGCTTGTGAAGCATGCAGAGCTCTTTGGTCCCTGATAGATGCTCTTGAAATACTGTTTATGAGAGAAAATATTTATTTATTTCCCCTAAGGGCGATAAGAAACCATTCTTTACACAGACTCGACATTAGGGACCATGAAAAAAAATCTTTGATCGGATCGAAATCAGCAAAAGTTGTTGATTCAATCACTAAATTCTTTCTCAGATCAAAGGCAGTGCAGGTTGCTATGTATTATTCTCTTCATCAACGAGTTGAGGCTGCAATGTCTGCTGGCATTCAGGTGTCCACCTCTTGTTTGGATTGTCTAAAACTCTTCTGAAATCTTATGTTTACTTTAAAGATCTGTTAGGTCTAGCTGCTAGTCTATCTAGCTAGTCGCCTCTTTCTCTTAAAGATCTGTTAGATGCTGGCTTTCATTTCTCAGTCATGTAGTGAAGTACATAGCACATGTGATTTAGTGTGTGGCCAGAGTTTCTCTCTTTTTTGGAGGACTTATTCTCCTTTCTTATATTTTTCGATAAAATATATTTTGTTTGTTACTAAAAAATTTAGTGAAGTATCAAGGAAGACGATTTAGATTCTTGCGTTACCTAGTAGTTACTTGTACTGTACTTCATGCTTATACAAGCCAGTTACCTACTCACTCAAAATATAATGTGTTTAATCTGATGTTGCAGATTTTATTGAGGTGCTGCATATATAGTGGAATATTTCCAGCTGTTCTCTGTGGGCTGCCCAGTTCCCTTCCTGTAACAACTGTTGTAAGTGGTGGAGGGGATGGCACTATTATATCTGAGATATTTTCTGTCTTGTCTTTGTGCACTTCGACCTTAAACAAAGATCCACAAACAGGCGATGTTAGTAATTTAAAGTGCAAATTAAACAATCCTTCTGCTCTTGTTTTGCATTCATGCATAATGCTTGCAACAGTTGCGCAATCTTTAAAATCAAGTGGTAGGAAATCTGCATTGTTTATGCTTACAACCTCTCCTAAGAAGCAGCTTTCTCGACTTTCAGTCATTGCCCATCATTTTTCTTCTGATGATAGAATAAAAACTTCACTACAACCCCATACCGCATCAGCAATGCTAGCTCTTGCATCCATTCTAGCCCTTGAAGCTGGAGCTTCTGTTGAGTCTTCCGTCTCTGAAATTGCTGTGCCGCTGATTCCTAGAACAGCAACACTCTGTGATTGCCTCAAGATTATATCTGGTAACGAAATTGATGTGGCTCCGAACAAGTCAGAACGTATTCTCTCATATTGGCATGGGCTCCGGGATGGTTGTGTGGGCTTGCTTGAGGCCAGATTAAGGTGGGGTGGACCATTAGCAGTTCAGCAGTTATGTGCTATTAATATCCCTCACCTTCTTATTGATATGTTAGGCAACAACAATTCAAACGCTTCTCCTCAGGGCACCAACATCTCAAAAGATCAAGTTGGGCTATCTCCTGTTGGGGTTATATGGACAGCTTCATCAATAAGTCATTGCCTCTCTGGTGGGGCTTTAACTTTTCGTCAGATTTTGGTCAGGAGTGAACACATCAAGCTAATATCGGAATTGATAACTGACGTCCATCTCAACCTTGTAAAGAGCTGGGGTGGGCCTGGTGGAGGGAAGGATGGAGTGAGAGACTTGATAAATGTAGTAATTGATATTGTAGCTTTTCCTTTTGTTGCTGTACAGAATGCTCCAGGCTTTCCATCTGCCACTGCTTCTGTGAACAGTGGATTCCTTCTGAATATGAGTTCACCGGGTGTAAGAGCATGCATGGAGGACAAGGAGATACTGAAAGCAATAGAGGAGGACCTTGGAAAGTATATAAAAATTCTCTTGGAGGTTAGATCTTCTGCGCCTTGTATTTTGTGGGAGTGGTGGTCATCGATGTTGTCGTGTTATTGTTACCTGACTGCACTAATTGAGTAAATTATTCATGTGAGAATTACCTTAGGTTAAAAATTAGTGATGGATAAGTTTCAAATAAATTAGTCGATGAAATCTATATTCGATTGGAGATAAGTTCATAACCTAAATTTATAGACACAGAACCAACACGTCTTTTTTCCACTTTTTCCTGATTATAGAATGTATGTCAAAATAGTGATAATATAATACTCTATTTGTGATTTAGTGTTAATTCCAGATACCTATTAAAGCCCTGAATCATAATCGCCATAGTCATATCTAATATTTTTCTTCGTTCCTCATTCAATTGATCTGAAAATTTCAGGTGGGAATGCCTGGTGTTATCATTCGATGTTTGGAGCATTTAGAGTTAAAAGATATTGGAAGGCCCGTTGCCTTTCTGGCTAAAATGATAAGTCATCGACCTCTGGCAGCTCAACTTGTTGGTAAAGGCTTGTTGGACGGAAATTTGGTAAGAAGGATGTTGGACTCTTCAAGCCCAAGAGAGGTCACTCTGGACTTTCTTATGATTGTTTCTGATCTAGCCCGCATGGATAAGGTGAGATTTTGATATCAAATAGTTTTTTTTTCTTTTTTTTTCATATGGAAGGTTCAGTTCTGTCTTTCTTTCTAACAGATAATATAGTTATGGATGGTTCATTTCTGTCATTTAAAATTACATAACGAGACTGATCTCTACGCAACTGGCATCCGTTTTTGTTGTGTCCTTCACAATGTCCTAAAACATCCCATATCGCATCACATTATTTTATCCATTTCTTTTTTTTATGTAAATGCAAAGGATAATAAAATAGGAGCTGAACCGTGTGACTAACTGTATATACGTTATTACTACTCCTGAACTTTAGAGTCACCTTATAAAATCATGAATTTGGTTAGACAAATATTAAGACTGTTTTGAGAAAATAAGAGAAACCAATACTGTACACATCTTTTGAAGCAATTCTACCTAAGTAACTCTGTCTATTTTCTCAATTTTGTTTCCAAGGATTTTCAGTCGAGTTATTTGCTATGCTGAAAACCTAATTTCATATGCTTAAAACCTAATGTCAGTTAAAATATATTGCTGCTACATCTGGTAGTCCTTACAAAACTAGGTGTAACTAACTATTAATTATTAAATTGTCATTGGTGGGCTCTTAATCAGTGTTGTATTTGTCATCTTCTTTGATCCCCCCCCCCCCTCTTGGGAGAATTAGGGGTTTTACCAATATATCAACGGTGCATCCCTTTTGGAGTTCTTGAAGGAGTTTCTTACTCATGAAGATCCCAATGTTCGTGCAAAAGCTTGCAGTGCTCTAGGCAATATGTGCCGGCATAGCTCCTACTTTTATGATTTACTCGTAAGTAATTTGAATAGCATAATTTAGATTGGATTTCTTAAACCGCTCCTGGACTGAAAAAGTTTGGAACTCTGTATGTTTAGTTTGATGTTTTTGTGATAAAAATTATGCATTCATTGGATGCTTGTAATTGTAGGCAAGACATCATATTATCGCACGCCTCATTGATAGATGCTCTGACCCAGACAAGCGCACACGGAAGTTTGCATGCTTTGCCGTAAGTTGGATTCCTTTGCAATATAAATATTTCATTTTGCACCCTCGGTTAGATCAACAGATGAGCTCCTCATCTTACCTTTAATATTTGAAATTCAAATATTTCATGTTGACTAGTCAGATATTGCAATATAGAAAAGGAATACAAGGCTGTATTTCTTGTTAACTCTTGCCTAGAAGTGGTTATGTCTTGTTTTCCCCTTCATGATGTGCTTTTGTGTTTTATCGTATTTGAAAAGGTACTTATGTAAGTACTAAATTGTATCGTTACAATTTTTTGGCTCTCTTCTCTCTCTCTTTCCTCCCTTAGATTGGAAACGCTGCCTACCATAATGGCACATTGTATGAGGAGCTGAGGAGATCTATACCTCAACTAGCAAGCTTGTTGCTTTCATCGGAAGAAGACGATAAGACTAAAGCAAATGCAGCAGGTGCACTTAGTAATCTCGTTCGAAACTCCAACATGCTATGTGAGGATATTGTGTCTAAAGGAGCAATGCAGGTTGGTTGCCTTCTATCATCAACTTTTTATAGAATTAAAATAAATAATTTTTCAGTCAGGTGCAGCAACCACACTAATTTCGTCTTTTCAACTTACATAAAGTTGCTTGTTTTCTTGTTCTAAAGTTATAGTCAAATGAAAATTCTGACTTATGCCCTTTACTAATGTTTTTGTGTTATTAGAAGACTAAGCTTTAAGATGCAGTGGTTGTTATCCTCTTAATATCTTATTGTTTGTTGAGTTCTGATTTTTCTTAAACCTACAATATTTTGTACTTAGTTGCGAGGATACTAATTTCTTTCTATAAGTGAGAGATTAATACAGATTCACATTAAATTTCAAAAACGATCAGATTCATATATTTACCAAGGATTTATTTAGTGGGAAGGAACTTACGTCTTGAGTAACAACAATGAACCTTTTTGACTTAGTTTCACCCAAACTCTTTGATCTGATAGGTTTCAGTTCTGGGATATACGTAGGCATGCCATCGAAATTCAAATTCATCTGAGTATTATAAATTCTAACGTACTGAAATTTGACGTTTTCTATGTTTAACATGTTATGATTTTTATCTTCCAGGCTCTGATAAAGCTGGTAGCTGATTTTTCAGCATTGGCCTTGAACCCAAGTAAAAAGGAGGCAGTAAATGAGTCTCCTCTAAAGATAGCTCTCTTCTCATTAGCAAAGATGTGTGCACACCCTCTATGCAGGCAGTTTCTTCGTTCATCCGAATTGTTCCCTGTAATCAGCCGGCTTAGACAATCACCAGAATCAACAATTGCCAATTATGCCTCTGTTATTATTACCAAAGTATCTGATGCTTGAATGCTTCGATGAGGTTTTAAACCAATGGTGCGGGGACACATCGGCTTCATTTCCACTTCTCGTGATTTTCACATTAGGTAAATACTGAAAAGCTTGGAAAAGGAAATTGTAAACAGGAAGCATTGCCATGGTTGAAAGCTTATTTTGTAAAGTAAATTAATGCACTCTGTATATATAGCTTATCTTTAATTCTGTAACTTGCATGGCTATGCCAGACTTTTTGTTTAGCATATATTAATTAAGGCTTTAACCATCTATCTCAAAAGGGTCGTCAATTTTTGTCAATCTTGTCAAACAACATGAATGCTGCTCATTCTTATCCATTATATTTGTTATGAGTATGGAGATAGGCTATATACTTGTTGAGTAAGTGTTTCCAAAGTATAGAAACATCAATTTTCTACAGTACAGGGCTTGTACCGTCCGGAGGTCTAAATGATTGTTGGATCATTCCCTTTGATCCAAATGTCATTTGAACCCTTAAAAGGTACATGCCACTATACCATAAAATTACTCAGAAACATGATCAAATAAACACATTAAATTTTTATAGGTTACTGAGTATTTTAGCATAAATAGCCCTTTGCAAGAAAAATGCTTCCAAATTCATTCTAAAAGAACAAGGTGATAAGAACACTAAGTTCTTTCACACTCTTGCTAAAGATTCTAATATGCAACTTGAGATGTTGGTTGGAAGTTTTTTTAGTCGGTTTTCTCTTCTGAAACCAACTCCATTGATAATAGAATCTTACAAAACATCCCAAGCCACTTGTTACTATTGAAACGGGAAACTTTAAGCAAAAGGGCAAGTCAAGATATACTGCAAGAGGTCACAGTAAAAAGTAACTGTAATTGGCTGAAAGGAGTAAGTAAAGCCGCGTTTTAGTAGGTTCATCTATTAAATTAGTTGCTGTGAGGAAGGAAGGAGATGAAAGAGAAAAATTTTCATGAGTTAATTTTGAACTTTTAAGGAATCACTCAGATCTCTAAACTATATCATCTAGTTTTAATTTTGACTTTTGTTTTAAGTTTGTCAATTTTTCTATTTAAATTTCTACCCGACAGAGTCCTCCATAACTGACTGATCGGTGAAAGGAAAGTTAGATCTCTTGAAAGGATAACCGGACCCATTGAAAGTCTGGTAGTTATTGATGACCCTAGTATTGAAAGTCTGGCAATTATTTATAGGTGTAGCAAGTCTAACTTTATATGGGTAAGATGGTGGGTCAAAATTAGGGTCAGGTCAAATTGCTTAAATCAAAATCAAAAGAGAAAGATAGGGCGGACGATATACCGACAACGCCTTACAGCTAGAGGAGGTGGATTTATAAACAAAATTCGACTCATCATCCTTGAAGGTCTTAACAAGTCACATTGCATTGGGAACTACTTGTTCGCAAAGAACGTTCGTAAGTTAGTGAGTCAATCTAAACTTTTCTACAAGGCCATTTATTTTAAACAGGCTTCAGATAGCCTTCAAATGGTTTATGACGGGGACAAACGTCCTCATGATTGACTACTAACCCTGATATCCCTCACTACGTCAGGATAGGCTCGGATCAAACCATCCTTTTTCTATGGAAGTATAAGTAAAAAAAGAAGCTTTACAACTTTATGGCTGGATTGCAGTTGTGGGTTCAGAACGAACTTAGGAGGGAGAAAGTGAAGGACCTCGCTTCGATTATCATGGTAGCAGAGAGTTTAATGGACTTCAAAGGACGTTCAGATGGGGCAGACAAGAACAACAACTCTAAAGACAAGAAGAAATTATCAACTACACTCAACCTGGAAACAAGAGTTTTTCCTAAATTTGAAGCAGCAGCCTTATGAAAACTGAGATCTTTTTCTGAAGGTAAGGTGGTTGGTTCGGGAAAGGAATTCGTTGGGAAGCAGCAAATACCACAAGAGAATCGACAGAGAGCCTAACCTTTCTTACGAATTGTTACATACTCTTGGTTAGTTTTAGAAGGAGTTCTTGCTGCTGGGTGTTTTGAACCACTTTGATTACTTTTTGCCTCAATTTCTTAACATACATGACAAAAAATTGTGGCTTACTTGTAACTCCCTTATAGATAGACAAGAACAATTCTGTCCTTGAGACACTGCTTGCCGTTCTTTCTCTATTCTCTGATAAGGGCCTCCTTGATCCGCTGGTAACGAGCAGCTTTCAGCGAAAGAGTCGCGGAAGCAAGCCCTTACTCTTTAAAACGGGTAGCAATTTAGCTATATAGTCAAGAAGAGTTTATATTCAATCAAAAGTCTTCGTATCTTAGAAAATCAACTTCTTTTCAGTCGTCTTCACTTTGACTCCTTCAAACGGGCAGCACTTTAGCTATGTAGTTAAGAAGAGTTTATATTCAATCAAAAGTTTTCGTATCTTAGAAAACCAACTTCTTTTCAACTGTCTTCACTTTGACTTTCCATGTCCTTATATTAATATAATTGTCCTATTGCAGAATATTTTTACTCTTCTTATCTTCGCTTCCTTCATTCGGTTTCTGGTTCTTGGCTGAATCAGTAGGTCCTTCCACCCTCAAAACAAGATTCGAGTTGACTTTTAGAGCGGCTTTTGTCTTCCTCCTTCACTATACATCGTAGAGACAATAGGTGAAACTCGAATTGCATCATAGGAATTACAAAAAAAGGGTTCCTTTTCTTTCGTATATTTATAGTTATTATTGTCAATTTTTCATTTTTATGATTTTTTGCGATTCCATGGATTATAACGATTTGCACAAATAAGCATATCTTGAGCTGGTACAAAAATGGGATCCCCAATAGCTGGAGACAATATATTCATATGAGAAAACATAAGTAAACGAGCCTCCACTTGAGCCTCTAAGGATAAAGGAACATGAACAACCATTTGATCCCCATCAAAGTCTGCATTGAATCCCTTACAAACTAATGGATGTAAACAAATAGCACATTCTTCCACTAAAATAGGTTGGAAAGCCAGGATGCCTAATCTATGCAGAGTGGGCGCTCTATTCAGCAATACGGAATGCCCTTGCATAACTTACTGAAGTATTTCCCATACAATCGATTCTTTTTCCCGAATTTTACTCTTAGCAACTCCTATGTTCGAAGAAAAATGTTGTCTAATTAGACAACGAATTACAAATGTCTGGAAAAGCTCTATTAATTCATTAATGCTCAATTTATTATGTATCACAAACCATAGGAATTTCATTAGTTCATAAGAATATGCTGATAAGAAGAATTTGGATGACTCCATTGCAATACATAATAAAACGACTGAAAATAGATATAAAAATAATTATGATTTGCTTGGTCGTGAAAATATTTTATCCTTAGTTCGTAGAGAGTTGAGGATTCGAATTTGTTTTAATTCTAGGAATAGAAATGATATATATCCATAGAAATACAAGATTTTACAATACAAATAAAGTGTAAAATAATGGTAAAGTTTTAGATAAAAAGCAAACATCTCGATAAATATAAAAATAAACTAATGAAATTAAAGCTATTTCTTTGGCCGAATTATCAATTAGAAGATTTAGCTTGTATGAATCGTTATTTGTTTGATACCCAATAATAGCAGTTGTTTTAGTATGGGAAGGATACACATATGTATGTACTCCACAGTTGCAAATTCATTAATGCTACATTTTCCCTTATTTTCCGTACCTACCATATTGGGTATATGAAGACAAAGAAATACACATCTGCAAAATCATTTCACTAGCACCTCAAGTATCAATTAGAAGATTTAGCTTGAATTAAATTAATTAATATTTAATAAAAACGAGCATGTTGATTATATATCCAAATTCGAAGGAAACACTAATTTTCATTTATCATGTAAGGACACTATTGCTAACATAATAACCGCTATACGCAATGCTGATATGAATAAAAAATGAATGGTTCGAATACCATCTACTCTCTCTCACAGCCATTTCAAAATAAAAACAACCTTGTATTATTCACCTGGTAGAAATAAATTTCTTGTTCTTCGTAGCGCTTCTCCTCCTTCTCCCTCTTTTGTCGTACATGTCCTCACCATGACCTATGTCTATGCCCGGATTCCTTTTTAACAGACGGGACGGACGAAAACAGATATTTTGGAAATCCATGGACGAAAACTAGACTTAGAATCCATGTTGATATTATTGAATACCAACTCGAGAACCTCATAAGATTCTTATGAAAAACGGCAAAATACTTGGCCTCAAAGCCTGCGCCTCACTGAACAGAAAGCTTTGCAATCTGATTTTTGAACACATCACACAATGCCCCCAAATCACACTGCAAGTAAACTTTTTAGACAAAAAAAATTAACCGAACGGATTCATTAGGAATCTTATTATTAAATAGGTGTGTGATGGTGACAAATGTGGCCGTCACACCACAAAAATTAAACTTAAACATAATTTTTAGTAAATAAGTCAAGTAAAATTTCTTCTTCTAACAAAATTAGATAAATAAGTCAAGAAAATTTTTCTGACAAGTAAATTCAACGTTTCGTTATGAAAAAAATAAGAGATAACACCAATTATTTTTTGCATGGAATTCTCAATGAAACAACTGGGTACAAGACACAAATTTCTCTTACCATAAAAAAACCGATTGACCCACAAGGTTCTGATTCTTATTTGAGTTTGTAAGGAAAAGTTAAAATGAAACAAGGCAAACCAAGGTTTAACCCACTATCTCTATCTTTCTTCCATGTCCCCCCACAGAAGTATAAGGAATCATAATAAAATTGGTTTTCATCAGAAAAATGTTGAATTTGTCTTATTCCCTTGCTCATCTGTAGCCATACAGTTCTCTTGCAGTGGCAGCAATGCAGTTCTCACCTTCTCTACCTCCTGCTGCTGCAACAAATACATTGAGGATTGAATACTTTTAAACAGGGATTAACTTTGACAGAGTGTGTGTGTGTGTGTGTGTGAGAGAGAGAGAGAGAGAGAGAGAGAGAGAGAGAGAGAGAGAGAGTTACCTTCCCAAAGATTTTATCTTTGGTGCTCTTTTTATTAAGATGTAATTCCTTAACCATCTTCCTTAGCTTCCTCAGACTCAAATAGTCTTCCTCAATTGTAGTTTTCTTAAGCTCCACTACTACACCATCACCGCCCTTGCTTCCATCCTCCTCATCGTCATCTAAAGGATCATCCATTTTCAGAATTTGAGTGGGTTGTTTCGTTGAAACTTTGCAAGTTGGACGGGGAAATTGGCCTGCTACTTTGTCGGCTGCAAAGGATATCTGGGATATTCCACCATTGGTTTGGTTTTTTACATTCAGATGATCACTCGCCATGGAAAATTCTTCAGCTAGCTTCACAGAAACATTAACCAAAGTATCACTTTCACTGATGATCTCTTTGGTCTTTGGCTCTGAGTACAGGGAATGATCATTACTAATGATTCGCTTCTCAGATTTTGAAGTTTCTTCTTTTAAAAGAGTATGGAACTCATTTGCTGTCACATCGATATCAACCAAATCTTCAGCAGGATATTTGACCGTCTCTGAGAGTGAATTTTCAGAAATCAAGCTTGCCTCTTTTTTTTCAGTGGTCATCATTATCTCATCCTGTACTTCTGGTTTGTCAGCTGCAGGGAATTCAGATTCAATATCAGCAATATCTTCCGAGTCAATAGACTCAGACTCAGCATGACTTCCATCATCCTTTTGGGCAGCTTCTTCATCATTAGTAGAGTGACCCAGAATGACATTTTCTGGAAGAACTGAGGATTGACCAGCAGCAACATTGCTCATGCCAATAGCAGAAGCTTCATTGTTCCCCAATATCAACGTTTCTTTCTCACTCTCAGCTTCAGATTGAACAATTGCGGGAACGCTGTCAAGGGCTGCTGCATATAGATGTTAAATGAGTATTCTTCAAAGAGCACCAAAATTCATGTTCATGCCTAGGGAATGGAGTAAAACTAGTTGAAGGGAAATAATTGCAAACTTACCTTTGTCTATTGCATCTGTATGTGTTGCCTCCATCTTTTTAGGGGAAATGACATCTGCCCCATCCCTATGGTCTTCGATTCCTCCCTCTGAAATCAAGTTCAAGTTTTCCTTTGAATCATCTGCCTCACACTCATCTATCTTTTTCCTCTCTGCAACATCATTTTGCACTTCGCTCTCAGAGAGCAATTCCAAGGAATTGGTTTTGACCGGTTCCATATCTGTAATAGACTGGTCATGAAGCCCTGCATAGATTCAGAGAGCAATATTATAAACACAAAGATAATCTTGAAAAAATAAGAAAGTGTTTTGTTCAATCAGCATGATCCATACACAGAACAGGCATATATCACAACCAAAAGTTGAATTTCTACTCAATCCTGTACCTTGATGCACTTCTTCAGACAACTGGTCGACTTTTAGAAGTTCTGGCTTTTCATTTTCGATTAAGCTCAACTTCTCCATAGTCTTCTCCAAAAATCTCACAGACCTCCTTGTACTATACACATGCGGTACAGAACTTTGCTGAGCCCCTATCGCTTTCCTCTGGCTCTTGGGTACTGCGGGAGTTTTCGGCGCATCATTCTTTTCTTGATCTTCATTGGCATTGTTCTCACCATCTTCCTCTTCCATCATCTGGCTATCCAATTTCTTACAAGCTGAAGATTCTGGTAGTCTTCTCCGGATGCTAGGCAGTGCCGGAGTAATAGGCAGATTTAGGTCTTTATTTTCCTGATTAGTTCCTCCACGAGTGTTCACACTTGTACCACGGTGAGTGCGAGTGCGAGTCAATGGCACTGTGGTTTGAAGCTCTTCTTTGATAGGTTTTCTCCTTGTTGAAGTTCTACAGGCTGGGCGAGAGATAGATCCAATTGCGAGTCTCTCTGGTGATCTCTGAGATTCAGATTCGGATGGATTCAATAACTCTTCAATACCTTCGACCTGAGATGAAATTAATTACTAATCAGTTCACGTATACCAGATATTTAAATCATTGATTGGTGGTAAATAAGAACCCTTTTCCCCCAATTTCTGGGGATTTTCGAACAGGGATGGTACGGAATTCAAGTAACATTAATAACTTCTTCACTGAGAATTCGTAATTTAATTTCTATCGTTAAGATTCTACAAAGTTCGTGTTGATTACTAAACAAACTTCATGTAACATTAATTACTTCTTCACTGAGAATTCGTAATTCAATTTCTATCGTTAAGATTCTACTAAATTCGTGTTGATTATTACTAAACAAATTTCATTGGTAACGAAACTGAAAATGTATATCAAAAAATAAACAGAAGAAAAATGGATTGAAGCATTGGAGGAAAGAGAAGGAAGATTACATGTTGAAGAGCTGCGAGAGCATCAGCCATAGCGACGTTGGTCATATTGGCAGGGATCTTGTTGTTCTTGCAGAGAAACTGGAGCTCCTTCCTAGCGAGACTGTGGAAATCCATGACTGAGAAAGAGAAAGTAAGAGCCTGGGATTGATTCAACTTCAAAAACAAGAAGTTTTCTTTATTGAAGTGTCCGAAGTGTCTGAGAGAGAGGGAGAGAGGCAATTTAAGGAATGGAGGTGGATTGGGGGATGTATGTATAGCGGTTGCGAAGAGAGACGTTAGGAAAACCCTAGACAATATGGCCGTTGGAGCCTGAATTTGAATTTTGAATTTGGACGATTTTTATTTATTTATTTAAAGAATTACATTTTTTCGATAATTAGTAAAATTGATATTTTGTGCTTAAAACATGTTGGGAATAAAAGTATAGTAATATCATAGCATATGTAATGTTTAAAAAAAAATATGAAAAATGATCACAACTATAAAAAATATAAAAATAATCATTGTCCACTTAAAAAAATGGTCCTCCGAAAATGATTAGCGCCTCATGCAAATTATCTATAATATATATATATATATATACCTATGTGATATCTGTAATATTTTATATAGTATATACTATGTAGACTTTATGGATAAAAATTAAAAAATTCACGGATAGGTGCGAGACAGATTCTGTTGTCAAAATTTGTCTTTTAAGAATTAAAGGTAGTTATTTTTTTTTTATCTTTGATTATTTTTTTCTTAAAAGTGGTCTATTATTGATGTTGTCTGATAAAAGTAGAATTGAGATTTTGAGTTTAGAATAGACATGAGTTATGGTTTAGAATAGACATGAGCTATTATAGATGTTAGATAGATCTTAGAAAAACACCCCCTGTATTACTAAGGAGGAAATGTTTATATGAGAATTGTGATTGGCTAATTCCCTTTTACATATAATAGTATATAAACTATAAGTCTAACAATTCAATCAAAGATTTAATTGTTCATCCATCAATATGTTATGGAATAAAATGAAAATATAAGAGGAAAGTTGCTAGGGGATTAACTCTAAAGACGAAACACATAATCTAGCAAATCGATAATATCTATAATTCTCACAATCTAATTAAAAGAAATAATGCCATGGGTTGTATGACCATAGCTAGCTGATTTTCAATGTGGATACATTTTAGATGAAATAGACAAAGACATTGAGAAATGAAGAGACATAATTATTATTGATGAAGAATTAGGAAAGATAAATAGGCTTTATTGCAAAATAATGATATTTAATTATATATATTTACATGTTAAGTATATATTTACATGATTTTCAACGTTTATTAATAGTGGCAATATAAAAGTGAATTATTAATGAAGTAAAGAATTAAAAAGTCACTCTTGTTAGTATTCTCTAAGTCAATTTGTAATTAACTATGTTAATTATTATAAAATGCCATTTAATTTCTTTTTAATATATACAAGATTTAACTGTTGTGAAGGTTCTAGATTATTACATGGTTAATTTCTTAATGTTATATTTTTACTTAATTATTACAATTATAAGTATCAATTTTATTTGATATAATATTGGGTGTACAAAAGGAAAATCACTAATTAAATTGTCATCGAAACAAATTACAGAAAATTTTTATCATCAACAATAACAATTATTCAGTTTATATAATTGTTAATTCACCTATAAATTTTAAACTCATCAACTTCACAATACACAAATTTTCAATGATATTAGAATAGGAAGATGACAAATTAATGAAAGTTTTAAGTACAACTTTTACTATTATGCATTCATCCTAATTAATATATCAATTTGTTACTTTATATCAAATAAATAGATTTTAACAATTAGTAATATTCTAGTACAATGGTTATTAATTAGTATTTCTTATTTAGATACTTATTAAAGTTGGGTATGGACACGTGACACATTTTATCATTTTGTAGTAAAATGACTACCCAACTTTTTAATTGCAAGAATGACCGGACGACCCAGTAGATAATGGTAAATGACAAGTCATTTACCATTATAACCTAAATGAAAATGGCCTAAAATATGCGCTACAGTTACGCCTGCAACGACCACACGCGTAACTGTAGCTATATTTAATGAAATGCGACGTTTACGGAAATGAAGAAAATTGGCTATACGCATGGCATAGTACATAAATTAGATGCGTACGGTATCTATTTAAATACTGGTTTGTTTTTGTCACACCAGAATAATCTGAAACATTCAACATCCTTCCATTGTCTTTACGCAATGTATATACATTATGGTATTTAATTTAAATACTAATTTATTTTTATTTATGAACACTTGAGTAATCTAAAATATTGAACACTCTTACACTGACTATGCGTAATGTATATAAATTAGATATGCGTGGTATCTGGTTTAAATATTTGTTCATTTTTGTTTGTTTGTTTTTGTTTTTGTTTTGGCTATGCATAATGTATATAAATTAGATATGTATGGTATCTAATTTAAATACTATCACGTAGAACAAGATCCAGAAAAAAAAAGTCGAAGTCTCGCATAAAACAATCTAGAAAAAATTGAAAACCCAGAAAGACCATTGTGAAAACACCAGCAAAACTTCAAATCCAATCGATAATCTGGAAAAAATCCTTAGATCTAAGAACGAAACCCTAACATTACATCATGCACATACAACCAATTTTAAACCTTAACAATGCCATCTTCATGACTATTGTGGAGGAAAACACGCTGGAAAAGAAGAATAGGGCAATTCTGTTCGAACGGGGACGGACAGTAGAGCGTCGAAGAACGACGAGCGACCCCAACGAACGACGACGAACGAATCACAAACCATGAACTGCAACGAACGAAGGCCGTCAACGAACAGTGAGCAACAAAGAGTTCTTTATTCAAAACCCTAGACATCACAGCTCACTTTTGAGGAAGATAAATGCGGAAAAGGGAAAACATTTTAAAAATGAAAAAAAGACCATACATACAATTTAAAAAAAGGGAACATTTATGTAAAATGATACAATTTAAAAAAAGGGAACATTTATGTAAAATGACCCCAAACGCAATCTCTCTAGCTTTTTACTTATTTATTTATTTATATATAAAAGCAAAAAAAACCTTTTTTTAGGAGCGCACACGGTTTGATTCTATCAATTGGTAAGGTATTTTTGTAATCGAATAAATTTCATTAATTATCTACAGTACCTAATGAAACTGAATAGAACCGAATCAATGTTATCAATTCGATTCAATTGGTTGTAGTTGATTCAATTTACTTAGGGTTTTGGTATATATATAGACAAACTAAAATATTAAAAAAAAATTGTCAATTACAATTGGCTCGAACTGACTTTACTCTATGAACTTTCAAACCCGAAAAAAATTTATCATTTTGATCCTGTCAAATTTTCCATAGAGATTGTATGATGAAGATAAGAATTAAATCTTTACTCTATGAATTTTCAAAACAGAAAAAAAATTATCATTTTGATTCCGTCAAATTTTCTATAGAGAAAAGTTCAATAATAGGGGCAAAGAATTATTGACCAACCGTATGTAGTAGGAGGGGTTATTGGGAGGGGCCATGACAACTGCTTATGTTACAGTCATCTGATTTTGTGGGCCCATCTGCCTATGTGGCAGCCACATTGTAGGCACCCTCCTTATAATTTCACATGTAGTAGATAGATCCTACAAATTCAGTTTAAAAAACGACTAACTGACGATGAAAAAATTGACGAAAGTAAGCCAATGACCCCTTTGTCAATGAAGTTAACCCTATTTTTAGATCAATAGGCAGCAAAGATAAGAAATAGTAAAGCAGGTAACCAATTTCCCGTCTATAAATGAATTAAACCAAAGAAAAATCATGAATAAAGCTAAAAAAAATTCAACAAAAAACATTCACCAGGTCTCCAAACTATAAGATCTTGGAGATGAACCAACTCATCTAATCTTCATTGACCAGTGGTTTATCACTAACTTCACCCTTCACTGTTTTAGTTCTTTTCTTTCTCAAAACATTCTCAGGTAAAGTATCTTCCATTATTTTTGGGACACCAAAGTTAAAATTAGAAAGAGATATATCTTTTTCCCTGTACTTTGGATTTGCTTCTAGAAATGATGACATCTGAGTAATAGATCTCACCCTTTTGCCTGTGGGTGTTGTATAATGCGCGTCCAGCTTCGAGAAATCTTTTCTTACCACCGTCTTTCTCTCAAAACCTTCCGGTGTCTTTGGGATGTTAGGCTTGTCGACAACCCAGGTCCGGGTGGCATCGTATTCAATATCGGCAGGGTCCTCACAAGATGTATCGGGTTTATTGTGGCAATAAAATGGCTCCTCGATGATTTTACTTCTCATATCCTCATACTCCTCTTTTGTATTAACCAACCTCCATTTGAAGCATTCATCGCATTGCACAGCAAATAGATCAACACTTGACACTGAGCTCTGACAAAAGGAAGAAAGTGTAGCTTGAAATCATTTGAAGCATTTTTCACAATAGATAGACACATGGTTACCATACACAAATGCAAAAGAACTAAATGTTAGATATTTTAAATGACTAACTTAGTAATTGAATCGAAATCCTATCAAGCCATTGCAATAACCCGTTCGACCTAAAAACCAAGTTCAGAAGAGGCTGTAGATATTAATTTAACTGATGCAAAAGAAAAATATGCGCAGATTTAAGCTCGCAATCAAGTACTTTAATGGAGTTGCAAACTTTTTTAATCAGTATGATGAACTAATGAAGGTCAGTATTAACAAATAGAAATACAAGATATAAGTAATTGAAACACTGACACAAACCATACTACCAATCAACAAAGGGTCTAATTAGTAGATGACACTGTTGCCATCAAATCTAGGCATCTAAGAACCCCTGATCACTCTCTCTTTTTTGTCAAGGAGAATGGGATCGAACCACAGTTCAAGAGGATGAAATCTTCAAGTATGACCACTTCTGCCAGAATCCCCGGTCCCCTGATGTCTTTCTTTCACTATAACTTGCCTTATCATTTCCTCTGAGATTTGCTAATGCCATTTCATTTTACTGATAAAAAACCTACTTCCTTCGTACTACTTAAGTATGATAAAACAAAACACTCTCATACAAGGACTGCTTAAACCAACAACTAAATTACTCAAATGAAGGCTAAGACATGATCCAAACAACCACTAAATTCTAAGTAATTATTGAAACTAAAATAAGAAACAAACAACAACAGCCTCAAAGGCCCCTTGTATCTGCATTCTCATACAGTCATAATGGACCAAATCCAAATTCATCCGCCATGCAATATGCTTCAGCTTAAATATTCCAAGCAAATCTAAGATACAGAGCTTTCCAGCCAGAAATACCCCCCCCCCCCCCCCCCNCCCCCCCCCCCCCCCAATCCAAAGGAAATGAAGAAAGAAAAAGAAAAAGGGAAGCAAGACCTTGTAGCTAACTACGTTACCTTCTGTATGGCTTCCGAGAAAATCAAGGGAAAAGAAAATAAATAAGGAATTCGTATCAGAATAACTTTTGATATCCGAAGGCTTGTTTTTATATCAAGTTCAGAAAGCTCCTAACTTTCTTCTTCTACTTTATTTTTAATATATTCTCAGGAGTCAAACAGAAAAATAACCAACAACCATTACGGAAAAATCACAAAGGAGTTGAAAAATTAAACAAAATATAGAGATGAAAATATGAGGTTTAATCGTACCTGTGATGATGTCTTCAGAGTTTGGCCTTCCATGATTTTTATTTGACTCTCTTCCTCTCTCGCGCGCGCGCGCGCGGTGCAACTCTCTCCCTCGCTTTGCCAAGCCGCTTCTGACTGTTAAAAGAAGGAAGATGTTGTAGAATCAAAGTAACCAAACACGACATTGTTGTCTGGATTCGTTTTTGGTTAATAAACTAGTAATAGAAAACTGAAACGCCGAGGGAAAAGCGTCGATATGTCCGAGTGGTTAAGGAGACAGACTTGAAATCTGTTGGGCTTCGCCCGCGCAGGTTCGAACCCTGCTGTCGACGACTTTCATTTATATTATTTTCACCTTGTTTTTTTTCCAAATTTTGATATTTTTGTTATCTTGTTTTGAGAAAAAAAGTAATTAACAATCAAAAATCATTTTATTATTTTAAACCGGTGAATTTGAGATATTGAAATAACAATATTTTAGTAAATACTATTTATATTTACTTAATGTATGGTGAAACATATAAGCATTTGGGAAAAAAACATTAATATGTGTTCCTTGCAAAAAGTATTTAAAAATACCGCAATGTGATTTAGAAAATAACATTTAATAAATATTGTAATTTGAAGTAATGTTTTTCGTTACATTAGAGTTTTTTGACAAAGAAATGCACCAGAATGTTTTTACATTACTTCAAATTACAATATTTATTAAATATTATTTTTTAAATCACATTGCGGTATTTTAAATATTTTTTGCAAGGAACGCATTTTAACGTTTTTTTCTCAAATGCTTATATGTTTCACCGTACATTACATTAAGTAATTATATATAATATTTATTAAAATATTGTTATTTCAATGAATAAAATATTCTCGCCAAAACACTTTCTAAACACACTTCGCCACAAACCCTTCTAAATACATTTCCAACTACTATTTTTAGTTAGACGAATTTTGATAGTACAACGATTTCGTTAACCACTGTTAGAGAAAATTTATAGTACTCTTGGGACGGTGAAAATTCACTGCTATTCATTCATTTGATCTCATATTTGTATTTTTTTCAATTTTCAAGCGCTAACTAATTTTCTATTGTCAAAATATGAATAAAAACTACTGTAAATGATTTTTTTGATATGCAGAACTTTTTACGAAATAATCATAAATATAATAATTTTAAGATAGAATAAGAGAATAGAGACACCATGATTTACGTGAAAAACTTTTAAAGAGAAGAAAAATCACGGGAAAAACTATGATATTCTCTTATATTTTGTGGAGGTATGTGTCTCTTAGCTCTGTGTTGTTACATATGGCTCTATTTATAGGCTTTCAATTAGTTACACAGAATTCGATACAGTTTATCTAATCGTATATGAAAATAGGATCAACAAAATATTCTCTAAGATCTAACTTATCAACAATAACAACCAAGTAAATCATGACCATCTAATCAATCCAATAGTCTTGCTTAGCTTCTATTTAGATTACCACGTCGGCAATCCATGCTTTCGTCTGATTGGTCTATTCTTCATAACCGCCTAGTTAATCTTACGATTCTCACTCTATCTTCTCATTGATGGAGTCTTCAGTCTAGATCTTGCCATATGTCATGTGGAATTTTGTCTGTTCAACTATATTTTAATAAGCGGGTATCGATAACAGTTTTTCTATATCTATACTATCTATAAAAGTATAGATGATGAAATATTTCTAGACAATATTATTCCAAACATATTTAATTTTTTTCACATTATTCTTAAACTCAAAATTAAACATACAAAAGTCATATAAATAGTTTCAACAATTTTGTTTAAATTATCATCTTTAAAGACGTTTTAGTCTCAATTATTTACTGCATAGAATAACAAATTAAAAATAAATGATAAATATCAAAATTAACTCAATATTTCTTTAACTAATTATTTTAGGTAGCATGAATTATAATACTATCTTAAGACTATTTTAAAACTTAATAAAAAAGAAGTTTTAAACATATTAAGAGAATCTCTTATATATAAATAAGTATTTTTACTCTATATGACTCAATTATTTTTTTATGATCAGATATATTATTTTATACCTCAACCTATGAAAAATTTGTGAACAAATGTAAAATACATCATACACTTACACGTGATGTTTGATTAGTTAATAAAAGAAGTACTGAAAAATCAAATATGAATAAGATTAATAATCTGACTCCAATCACTTCTCCAAGGGCTATTTTTGCAATTTACTGTGTCAAAATTTCGGAGCATTAACTAAAACCCTAAAAGAAGGTTAGGAAAGAAGACCCCAAAACCCTAAACGAACCACATTCCAATACTGATTCATTCAAGAACCCTGAAAATCCCGAACCTCGTCACCCTCTTCAGCTCCGAAACCTATCAACTATCTCCTCCTTACCAGACGTCGTTTTCTCCGCATCATTCCGCTTCTATGGCCGACTCCACGAGGCCTCCGACCTTCGCTGTCAAACCTAAGCTCAAACCTAAGCCCAGAACACCTAAAGACACTCCTGAATCCAAGTACTGGTCCTCCTTCAAGACCTCTGAAATCCCAAATCTCATCTCCTCCATCTCCTCCCTCACTTACTCGCCGGTGTCCCCTCACTCTTTCTGCGCAACCCACTCAGCCTCTCTCACCTTCTTCAATCCCGATATCTTATCACCGGCATCCACCATATCATCGTTCCGGGACGTCGTATCTTCTGCCTCTTTCCGCTGCGACGGACTTCTTATCGCTGCCGCGGACCTCTCCGGTCTCGTCCAAGTATTCGATGTCAAAACGCGAACTCCACTTCGAAAACTTCGTTCCCACTCGCGCCCTGTTCGTTTTGTCAAATATCCGGTTCTCGACAAGCTCCATTTGGTATCAGGCGGGGACGACGCGCTTGTTAAGTACTGGGACGTGGCAAGTGAAACCCCCATTGTGGATTTTCAGGGCCATAAGGACTACGTGAGGTGTGGAGATTGCTCGCCTGTAAGTATGAACATGTTTCTCACTGGATCCTATGATCATACCGTGAAGCTTTGGGATATTAGAGTAACAGATTCAAGGTCAGTAGTTGAGGTGAATCATGGGAAACCCGTGGAAGATGTAATTTTCCTGCCTTCTGGAGGGTTGATTGCGACGGCAGGTGGCAACTCTGTGAAGATTTGGGATGTAGTTGGAGGTGGGAAAATGGTCTGCGCTATGGAGAGTCACAATAAGACAGTTACTTCGGTCTGTGTTGGGAAAGTTGGGAGGGTTAGCGGGGAGGAGTCGCAGCAGTATAGGATTCTTAGCGTGGCATTGGATGGTTACATGAAGGTCTTTGATTATGCAAAGATGAAAGTAACTCATTCAATGAGGTTCCCAGCTCCTCTTATGTCAATTGGGTTTTCACCTGATTGTACGACAAGAGTAATTGGAACTTCTAACGGAATTATATATGCTGGGAAGAGGAAGAAGAGTAAGGAGAGCATGGAGATTAGTTTAGGAGATATTGGGAGTCTGGGATCTATAGAGGAACCTCAAAGGCGTCCTTTGAGGCCGTCTTTCTTCCGGTACTTCCATAGAGGGCAAGGTGAGAAGCCAACAGAGGGAGATTACTTGGTTGTAAAACCAAAGAAGGTGAAATTGACTGAGCATGATAAGCTATTGAAGAAGTTTAGACACAAGGAAGCTCTGGTATCAGTGTTAACTAGTAAAAATCCTGAAAATGTGGTAGCTGTAATTGAGGAGTTAGTCGCGAGAAGGAAACTGTTGAAATGTGTTTCGAATTTGGATGAAGGGGAACTCTGTTTGCTACTGATGTTCTTGCAAAAGCACTCAACAGCTCCAAGATACTCAAGTTTGTTGATTGGGTTAACAAGAAAGGTTGTTGAGATGCGAGCTGACGATATCAGAGCCTCGGATGAGTTGAAGGATCATGTAAGAAACCTCAAGCGATCCGTAGAGGAGGAGATACGGATACAAGATTCTTTGCAGGTGATACAAGGTATTATTTCACCTCTACTAAGGGTTGCTGGAAGACGATGAAACTTACCTTAGATTGTCTTTGTTATTTGTAATGTGGTTTTCAGTTTTCTTATTAGTTACCTGCTTAAGCTATTATTGCCAAGATGACAGAAGCTCCATAAAATTTTGTTGTGAGAAAATTCAATATATATGAGGATTTCATTTTGTTTACTTTCTTTTTGAGCCACTGAGGCTGCTGTCAGGTTGGTTTTGCATATTTGTAAGTGGGAATGTCATTATCATTGCTGCATTTGAGGTACTGGATAGAATGGTTGAGTTGAAGTTGCCGGGAAAAATATTATCACATCAAATTGTGAGAGTAAAGCCTCCCGGTAGATTTGCTACTTTTTACCTTGCTAATTCTTAATGCGATGAATTAAACACTAAAAATTCTATTAACATTATATGCTTAAAGATGAAACCTACCATATAGTTAAAGATATGTATAAAAATAAATTATGTATGGCATCGTATATTTGTAAAGTTAATAATAACGTATTGGATTTCTTTTAATATACATAATTATTTCAAACTCTATTCTTTTTAATTGTGTGTTTTAACCAATAAAATTACATTTGTTTCATTTTTAAGGGTTTCTCATGAGACTTGTTTTCATTTTATGCATGTTAAGATGTATTATTTTAACTTTTCAAATATATAATTATTAGGTACGTTCATGAAAATTTTAAAATTCTAAAAATAGTTTAGGTAATATTGTTTAATAATCATTTAATTTTTGTAATTATTAATAATTAATCTTAAAATTTACAAAGAACAAGGAATTTCATAAAAAATTAGGGACAATTTTTATTCATAAATAGTTCTCCACCCTTAACTACGGGTGGCAATCGGGCTGGGCCGGGCCGACCGGTTCACGAGTCAGGTCGGGTCGGTTCTAGGCCATTCGGGAAAATGGGGCGGTCCGGGATGAACGGCTGAATCGGCTCAGTCCGTTTCCCCTCCCTTTAATGTGATTTAATTTTAAAAAAATGTAGATGGGGAGAGTTGAATCTTGGTGGGAATAGATGAAATATAGAGATTTACTTTAAAATCTCAATAGAAAATTTTTGTAATAATAAATAAAATAATTATTTTATTTATTAATTCATAAACTAGTGATATTTATATTCACATAAAATCTAAAAATATAATAACTAATTTATAATTCATGTTCATTAACAGAACAAAAAAATATTAGAAATATTAAACTAATATTTTTTTAAATTTTCATGAATCTAATTTTTTATTGAATAAAATATTCATTTAAATGAAAAATATTATTTTTTATTTAATTAAATACGTTTATCTCAAAAGCGTATTGTTTGAAGTATCGATAAAATATGTTAAAAATATATTTTAAACAATATATTTAATAAATATTGTCTTGGTCTATTAGTAAAGAGTTCAAACTTCACTACATGCATGATTGTTCAATTTTTTAGACAAAAAAAATAAATTCACGGTCCGGGCCGGGCCATGAAGACGAAGCCCATGATGGCATGGACCTGACCTGCGAGCATTAACCGGCCCAGTATTGTTCAAGACTGAGCCGGACTGAATTATAACAGATTGGTTCAGCTGGTTTCATGGATCAAACCGGTCTGATTGTCACCTCTACCGGTAACCTCATTTATAAATGCTATATATTATTTGATGTCAAAGCAAACCATATATGCTTGTTTTGTGTTGTCTTGTCATGGCAATACTAAAGCAACTATCGGTTTGTGATGTTCATAACTTTTCATTTTTTTTTTGTTTATATGTTCATAGCTTTTCATACCCATCAACCGCCTAATGAAAAAATACAGAAAAAGGACGACATTAACCTCATAAACGATTGTGTTGTATGCTATTGTAAGTAGCCGGTCTTGTCACTAAAGCACATAAGATGCAACAACAAATCAAATTGCCAGACCATAAAGTATAACCTCTCTATAACTTAAACAGAAAAGAAGCAACGCTGCATTTCGGGACGATACAAAGTAGTGACCACGTAAAACAATAGAGAATGCTGAAATCTGCATAAGTTAATATAATTGCTGCATAAGTTAATATAATTGCCTCCTCTTGCCTGCCAAACATGGCAAGAGTTACACATCAAGCAGCAGTAGCCATGGATTCTATCAAGAATCGGTAGCCTTCTGGTATGGTTGTCTGTGACTGTACACACTCAGCTAATGCAGGAACATCAGTGCTGATGTCTAATACTCTAGCCAATAACAACAGCAAATGAAAATCAGAAATTCTCTTCACAAACGGCAGATTTTTCGAACGGTCCAGATGACTCTTCAACGCCCTCATGGTCACTGGGGTATTTCGGTTCTCTATCGGAAATGTTGTTGAAAGTGGACCCTGCACTACCCATAAATCACATAAGAAGGAAGCATTATTTGTTAACAAAGCCGGCGTAGAAACAAGCAACTTAAGAATTAGATTTGATAAACGTAGCAATTTGAATTTGCCAAAGGTCCGTGAAGATTGATCACTGATATGTATAAGCTGTGCTTAAGTGGTGTAATGTCATAATAAAACAACCTAATGGTATGGATGTAAACATCCAATTTCTAAACCTCAACTTGTTTATCACAACTCCATTATTGATCCTCATAAACTTGTCAAATTCTTGTTCGCGATCCCTATCTAGTCAAGCTAGATTATGCATGAACGTAAAATTTGCTTTCAAAGCAGTTACCGACAAGTCGAACTTTATAACAATGCTTAGACCTTAGAATTTACTATAGAGAGGAAAACAATGTACGGAAGTTTCACCCCCCTCCCCCCTTTATTTCGTTTTGGAATGAGGGATAGAATACAAATTAAGCTTAACCTTGTTTATTAGTTCCCCCCTATCCCCTTACTCTTTGCTCCAATTTTCCAACCCACCGGAATTTCTTGCTTAAAACATAGCTTATAAATCTAAAGCTAGAGCTCATGGAAATTGTATGGAGTTTGAGGCAACGGACCAAGTAGTGATTTATACAAGGAGAGTTTTAATGATGACTCGACTCACCATAAGACGATAAACTAAAACTTATTGATTCTAGAGTAACATAAACCAGACAGTCAGTCTAGAGTTTAATGTGAATCGTATTGGTTAGGCCTAAAGGTTAGGCAGATGTGTGCTTCTAAAGGTTAGGACTTTTGAAGGTAGCACACTACTGTCAGTCTTGTGTTCCCTTCCCGTTCCATCCCGTGGGTCAGTGTGCGTGTGTGACATATGACCAAAAAAAAAATTCATAATAGACTTCCAGTGATTATCTCTACCCATCCTCAGGAGCTTCTCCCTGCATCCTTATTGGCACTTTAGCTCTAAAAAGCTATCAACCTCAGCTAATCAAGTAATATGCAACCTTCCACCAGAATATACAAACCCTACATCTGATCTAGGTGAATTTAATACAAGTAAATATATGCATCACCATCTTGAAGTGGTAACTCCATGAACAATTTTCCACGCTCTCTACTTATTCCTGGGTAATATTAGATATATGTGTGTGTCCACCCTCTCTACCTCTCCACACACACACAAGGAGAAAAGAAAAAGAGCATAGCTGATGCAAATGAAAACTCTCTGAATTCTTAAGTACTCCCTAAGTCCTCCGAATGTGATTACTCAGGCTGTAAGTCAAGGGTATACACTATACCAACTAATTATCAGCATGCTTGCTTCAAAACAAGTAAGGAGTATCCCCTAGCCTGGTTCATCACGGGTATCGCCAAACAGTAATATGCAATCTCCATCAGTCAGTAGGTCTTACATTGAAATAGTAACATCAATTTCAATTACTTCTATCCCTTCTCTATCATTTCAATGGCTATTTCATTATTTTCTGTAAGCAAGATGTGAAGGGAAATAAATATGGGTACATCTGAGGACAATCCCCAATCCGTAATCCCTACTAATGATCTAAATTCTGTAAAAGGTAAAGCTCTAGAGACAGAAGCCACTTACACCAACTTTCTAGACAATTCAATGCAAATTTATGTATGTATCAAACAATGAATCAATGTTAGTTTAAAGACAAAGGAAGTTTATTACCTGGTGATCAGAAATCTTAACAACAACCAAGAAAAAATCATTATCAACATCTCTGGTATCCTTGCCCCCAACAACAACATCCTTCTTCATTCTGGACAACTTTGGGTCGATATCCTCCCCAATCTCCGTCTCGAACCAGCCCTCCTTAAATAACCTAATACACATATCACTCATCTGAAAAGCCTCAAAATGAACATCAGCACCCCCATCCTCATTAACCTCCAACTTCACTATTGCTGTCACCCACTCCTTCAACCCACTTTCGGCATGATACTCCACCGCTTGAAGAATCTCCCTGTTGGACAAAGTATAATCCTTCTTGTCCTGACTGATCGTCTGCGTGAAGATGAAACCCACTTTCCTCATACCCAGGCCAACTACAATAGCCTCCACATAATTTTCCTCGTCCGGGTCTCTTAGAAACAGCAAATTCTCCTCAGTTCCCTGTTGCGGTGGCTCATAAATGAAATTCACCTCAACCTTCCCCTCCTGCGATACCGTTCCGTACATAAATCCACCACGCTTTACCGCAAAAACTAGGGTTTCGTTCACATAGTTCTGGAATGCATTCGCGCAATCGCGGTCAAAAGAAACCAACTCGCAATGCGGGTTCTCCTGGTGAGTAATCCGCATCTGCTTAGCAATAAGGTCATCCATGGTCATCTTACGTCCAAACGAGCCAGCCGGGTGGAACACAGGCCCAGAAACCCTGCGCTCCCCTTCGTAGGCAAGGAATATAATGGATCCATGAGAAAGGTTGAGGGCAGAGAGCGGCATACTGGGGTTAGACAAATCGGTGAATTTGGAAAGGTCGTCAGGGGACTTGGCCAAAAGAAGGTTTTGATTAGTGGAGAGGATCTGGTTCTGGACTGGGATATTGAGCTGAGTTTGGATTTGGGATTTCAGTTGAGAAACTGTGATCTGTGGATTGTCTACTGTGACTCGCTCAAGACCATCCCTGCTTCGAATTCTAAGCATCATCTTGGTGAATTGCTGGGTTTAGCTTCTGAAGGCACTGTAAAAAGGACAGAGAGTGATCGGGTAATGAATTGAAGAGGAGAATTTTGGGGTTTTAGAGAGAAGGAAGTGGGGAAGAATTACTTGGAATTGAATTTCTCCCAGAATTGCTTGCTCGTTTTGTAGAAGAAAAGCATTGTACTTCTACAGGAGCTATACCGCTAAGGAAGGAAAAGAGTCCTCATCGACGTTTAGGAAAGCTAAATTTTAAAGTCCTTGTTTAACGGGTGATTAATTGGAATTGAATTCCTTCATCATTTTGACACCAAATCCAAATATTCTAATCAATTTGAAATTTATTTTAATTAATAAAAATAATGTACATCATTTATGATCATATGTATCTTAAAATGATGCATCTCATTTTATGTTACATGTGTTTGATTTCACTTATTTATACTATAAATTGTGTACCTTATTTATGTTGTACGAACCTCAATGAAATGAATTTACACTAAATAACTATCAATTGTACCATAGATCTCTATGAATCTAAATAAAATAAACACAAATCTAAAACACAGAAATCAGTGAACATAAATTGTCATATTGTATTTTTTTATTTGCAAGATATAAATTGTAAAGAGGTGTTCGTTTTACGGAATGTAATATTACAGTGAAATGTAAACATAAATGAAAAAATGAGAAAATATAAGTGAGAAACTTAAAAAGTATAAATAACAGTGTAATATTAAGGTGTTCATTTGTAAAAATTATTGTAAGATGTATGAAAATTATTGTAAGGTATATGAAAATGTAATATAATATTTCTATTCAATATAATATTATTTTTATAAATATTTTTAGTATTTATATCTATTTTTAAAAATATAAAACAAATACTACGAAGATTTTACTATTTAATATCATTATAATAATTTATATAGTATATATATTCATGACAAAAAACGTTTTTAAATAATATCATAATTATTTGTCAACTAACATACCTGTTATACTATTAAAGTAATGTAATTTGCTATATAATATATTGTATTATATTATTATATATTTTATTTATATTGCATAATTATTTTATTTATATATTTATTATTTAACGAGGTTTTTAAATAAAAAGTTACTAAATGTAATATGATACAACACCCTTCAAGTTCTATAATGTTGTAATGTTATTATTATAGTAATATTTAGAATTTGATTTCTTGTATGACGCACACGATGATATTTTAACCTGTCATATTATAATATATTTTTAACCTGTCAGATAATGTTTTTACATTACCGTCAAAATAACAACCCCTAATATTCTAGAAACACCAATCTTGTAATTTTTTTATTCAGAGAAGCAACCTCCAAAGCAACATACATTGTGAGTCGTGCAAAATTGGTTTCTTTTTTTTTCTATATGAAACTCAATTTTGATTATAACAAGCAAACAAAATTACTTCAAACCCCAAAAAGCCACTAATTAAAATACCATTTAAAATATAAAACATTTCCCAAAGCATGATACAAGGGAATTAAATTCAAGATTCATCCTAGGGAAAAAAACAAATCTATGAAGAGAAGGGAATCAATTATGAATGGATTTTATATAAGGCAACATTTAGTGGAGATTATTGTGACGTCGAATCTGTTTTCCGTAGGAAATGTGAATGGAGAAGAGCATGCTCCATTCGCTCCTCCAAAAACTTCAAAGTTCTACCTATTTGCTCCTTTCTCCACATTCCACAGATATCCTTGATTACCATTCAAGTGATGATACACAGATTTTATGGATAGAAATATTTAAAATGTTTAGATTCTTGTACTACGGAATGTAAGTCATATATACTTAGGAAATACAACGACAAAAAACATGATCAATGTGTAAAAAAATGTAGAAGGAAGGGAGGTATTGCAGAATGTAACTAAGAATAATGTAATCTGATACTTATTTTTATGTTCAATAATGTATGCAATGCTAGCACATAATTTCTTGTATTGTGCATTCTCATTTATAAGCTCAACATACTCAAGTGAAAAAGCTCTACAAATACTTGAAATATTCATAATGTTCTAACCTCTAAGAAATAAACTGTCATGAATCAAGGTTTTCATAAATATCTTGAGATCAAGGAAATATAGTGAATGATACATAAAAAGAACTATATATCATTAGCGCAATTAGTGTCTTATTTCTCACTAAAGTAAACAATATTCAACAGAGTTAAGATTGCAACAGAAACGTTTACGTTAACGTAAAGATGCACGGCTAAGCAACTAACCAAAAAATTTATAAACCAATTTGTCCACATTGTGATTTTCTGTAATATAGTCATAGCACAGAGGACTTGCATAGAGATTATTTTCTTAAAACCAACTGCTATAACCCACATACACTCTCACAAGAAAAGCGTAGAAAGAAATCAAATAAGATGCAGGAGATTAACTGTTGGGATTGAGTCTTTCGCGCAGAGCAAACCTACTCACCAACAGCGATAAAAGGAAGTCCCCTGACATAGCCAAAAAAGTACCAATTATCATTTTGGGTAGAAAAGTTTCATTTTACCCGAAAATAAAATTTCAGAAGCTATAACAAAAAGGTAAAGGGGGGATAGCAACAGAGAAGGTAAAGTAAATAACTCGAGGTTAATGTGAAAAGTAGTATATTTGCAGAGGGGTTCAATGAAGAATAGCATCATTTCAGAATTTAAGCATAACTAGCATTTTCTTGAGGAGAAATACACGAAGTTTGGAAACATAACTTTAACCGGATTGCTGCACAACACCCCGATCAAGGCAGTCAAGTTTTTTCTGAGTTTGGGGCTATTGGGTAAAAAGATAGTAGTTTTCTGGTTTTTCGATTTGATGCAAGTTTTCATTACAAGGCTTCCGAAAATCTAGATATATAAATAACCCAAATAATTTTATATAAGTGGATTCAATAGGAAATAACATGATAAATGTATTCCGGTGGTAATTAAAGCATATATACTTCCAACACTCACCAGCCACCATGTCTTGAGAAATAGTCATTATCCAATGATATAGCAAGAGCCACTGTCACTGCTCTCTCTGACAATGTCAATGGCCGGGCGACGTCCAACTCTTGAATCTGCCACTCAAAAACTATATAGTAAGAGAAATTGCTAATACAAAAGGAAACAGATCGTAAATGTTAAAATGGTATCTCACTTCTCTAGCAGGGCCAGTCTTTGAGATGGGATGAGAACTACCAAAGCGGATCACATACTGCCCAGCATCAGTCAGTATCTGAAATATTTCGACACAATAAAATATTATGTCTATAATGTGATTTTTGAGCCTTTTGACATTTTGAAATGCAGCCACAAATTGACATTTAGTAATAACTGAACTGGCTTTTAAAGTTAAGGAAAATATTTTGTGCAGTAAGTTGTTTTCTATTTGTCCACGGCCAATCTTGTATAAAGCTCATCGTAGCACAAAGTCGTGGAGATTAGTTCATACAGGGTTTGGCAGACCAAGTACCATATGTTAGAGTATACTTCCAAAGGTGGAAAAGACAGGTTATTAAAGTGGGAAAAAAGAATGAGATACTGCAAATCTATCAATCAACAAAAGACAATAACCTCAAAGCCAAACCCTCTCCAATCACGATCTATCTGAGCCAGCACATCGCCATTAATGTCTTTTAGAGTAAATGTCCAATTCCAGAAGCCAGGATTTTCAACAACTGCAAACTGTGAGTTCCTATAAAATGAGGAAGTTAGGAGCGATGAAAATATGAATGTCCTAAAATATGATGTTCATTAAGAAACTTCTGAATCAATATCAGTTCCAAGAGAAAATGCAACTCAAATCCATATAGTATAACTGAAACTATCATCTCTACCTTTTTCTAATAACAAAAGTTCCCGTGCAACTCACGTAGCTAGATCAACTACATTATCATATTCAATTTAACATTACCGATAATTTAATGAAGATGGCACCTTAGAATTTAAAAACAAACAAGTATTATCAGAAAAGAAAGAAAAATGTGGAGTTCCTTTTTGTACAAATGATAGGCTAATGAATTGCTGCTTTGTTAATTATCACAATGACCATTTGATACAAGGTTGTGATACCAAGTAAAAGAATAAATCAGAAAATGCTATGCCTAACTTACCCGAGATACAAATCATACACCCTCTTCCAAAGATGCCAACGTCGATGAACCACACCAACTTCCTAGGTGGATTAGTTGCTAGACACGATCAACAACCAATCTCTAATTTAAAAGCTCAAATTTCAAACGGTATGAAATTTACTAATACTATCAAACAGGATACCTGGCCATTAATTTCTGCATAAATTGAGCTGGTTATCCACCAAAAAGGTCTTCGAACCTAAAAACGCAACAAGCTGAAACATCATATATCTGAAACCTGGCATAAATCAAGTTTAAAATTGTTCCCGTAAGTAACACTAGTTAATCCTCACCCTAAATAGCTCATTCCCCATAGAATCAGTTATATGAGCCACAAAAGGGCGCCTTAAACGCAGCAACTGCAGGAAATTTTGAATCACACATCAGCACGAAGCAGAACATGTCAAAAGTATATTGAACTATAAAATGCATGATATACTCAAAATATCAGGTCAAAGTTTTATATTTCAAACGCAGTTAACTGATTTTGTTAGGGACAAAATTTGATCTGGTAAAAGCACCACAGAATAGAGACTTATCAGCCGGAACAACCATTTTCATCACCTCCTCCACCAACGACAGACAAGCATATTGCTCTAATGAATCCTTGATCTCTTCTACTTCAGTCAAGCACCACTTAAACACAACATTATCCAACAGCAGAACTTGACATTTGGACATAAAAGTTAAGAAATTTTTCCAACAAATTTATGTTTTGCTCTTGAAAGTTTTAGGAAAAATTCAAATAATAGGGAAATACCTCAAAAGTCGAAATATCGATAGATGAAGAGGACGCGAGAATTATATATTGTAAAACCCTTGTATTTTTCCTGAAGGAATGACCCAAAATATGACACTGCAGAGTTTTGGGATGCATTTTACATACGTGTTATCGTGTATTACTGTATTATTCCATTTCAAAAGATTATGGTCTCGTCACTGAGAACAAGCACCAAGACTTTCATGTCGCGGAGTAGATGCACTGATGTACAAGTATGAAAATCATACACGACAATAAACTCTATACCTGTCTAGCAAGGACATTACTCTGTTCACGAATAAAACCTACTGGCTGCACAAAGAGAAAATAATAACATTACTAGAGAAAATAGGGGGTCTACTGTGTGGACATCAAATCCGGTAACTGTCAAAAAAAGGTCTCAAGATGAATGCTTACAGACTGGGGATAGCACACATCTACAATAGCATATCGATTTTCCTGCAATTCCGCAGATAGGAGTTAAATGGAATAATCAATGACCAAGAAAATAGTTAAAAACAAAATAAAATATATGATAAAATGGTAAAAAAATTGTGCTGTACTGGAACGTGATATAAAACCCACAATTAGATCATCCAAGTACTGTATTTAACAACTATCCAGACATCAAGTATCAAATAGGAAGCAGAAAGAAGTCACAGGTTATCCGAAAATGATTCACAATCATCGTAAGTAAAGTTTCCAAGCTATATCACCTAGAACATGGAACGATGCAGTACACTGAACAAAAAGAGGGAAGTATTCCGTTACTTGCCCAAACATGGTATGTTCAGGAATGTTTTAGCCTTAGGTGGTAATGTATATATATGTTTACCCATAAGAAAAAACAATTTTAGGATCATTCACCTAATAATGTTAATGCGTAGCATCAATGACGCTGACACGTAGTTCACGTTATACTTAATACTAGTTATGTGAAGAAAACACATTCAAGAAACTAAATACCAAATGTTTTGGTAAGGAAAACAAATAGTTGACAGTTGTAACATTTCCATTGTTATATATTAGTTGTTCCCAGTTATGTTCATATCATCAAAATCGCCATTCCAAATTGCTAGTGATCTATGTTAGGATCGTGCAATCTAAAATGGAAATTGCTAATACATTATCGCTTTTCTGCTAACTACTTTGAAGAAAACTTAGTCCCTCCGACTAACAAGTCGAGCATTTATTCTTAAACTTCCAAAACCAATTTTCTGAACTGGCTTCTATACCTTCTGAGGTTGATTTATTTTTATTAAACAGAAACTTCTGTATTAGAATAAAAAAGGGTGATGCATTAGCATTCCCCATCCTACAAATTAAGATAGAAGATATACAGTAAGGTGTAGGACCAAAAAATGCGCTGAGCGATAATATCTAGCTAAGTTCCAACAAGGAGAAAAGGTTGCTTTTGAGGATAGCCAATAGATAAGAAGGAAATATGAAAAGCCCTCTAATTCCATATAATCATTAATGGCATGCC
This sequence comes from Datisca glomerata, assembly GCA_003255025.1. Taxonomy (NCBI): domain Eukaryota; kingdom Viridiplantae; phylum Streptophyta; class Magnoliopsida; order Cucurbitales; family Datiscaceae; genus Datisca; species Datisca glomerata. The sequence continues at coordinate 665,209 of QANY01008646.1, forward strand.
TAGAAAACAACAAAAATGTGATGGTAAAATCAAATCTGAAAAATCAACTTACAACCATGCTCGATGCCCCTCAGTATTAATAGACTTAACTGATGAAATATATTTGGCGACAGAAACAAGGAACTCACCATCACTAGATGCGCCAATTTAAAAGCATCATAAACATTTTTCAAAAATCAACTTACTACCTAATACTAACTTTATATGTACTCCTGCATAGAGAAAAATGAAAGCAAGAACTTTTTTCTTTTTTGAGAAATAAAATTGAAAGCAAGAATTGATTCACCTGCTCAAATCCAAGGACAAGATTTGCCCATTCTATATCCCTAGTAATCAGTAAATTGGACCTGGCAAGAAGAGGTGCGACCAAGGCCTAACAAATTCAGAAAGAAAGGAAAAAAGTCACATCCAAAGTATGCATCAAAATATTAATCTAGCACTTGCAATGTATATCATGGAAAAAAGTACAATCCTATAGCTGGTTGAAGCTTGACAACAAATTTGTTGATCGGTAAGTAAAAGAATTAGTATTAATCACGAGAAAGCACCCAAAGGTGGGTGTTCACCACCTCTGGGTCAAGGTGTATGTTATGGAGAAGACGAGTCAAGCCATCAGTCCCAGATAAAAGGCAGCAACACCATTCTCTTAGGGTGCTAAGAAGACAGAGATAGAGGACGATCTACATGCTTTATCTACTGGATTCTCAATGTTTTCTACTAAAATCTAGCATTAATTTCATGCCAAATTGACCAAAACATGCCAAGGCGATCACCAGTCAATATTACCTCCAATAATGAACTGTCAATGCCATCCCACTAAGTGTGAGAATGAAATGTTAAAGCCTGATTACGAAGGACAAAAGAACTCGAAAACCTAGTAGTCGCATGCCTTAAAACAAAATATCAGAAGTGTCACACTGTTCGAGTCTTGACTCTTGACCAGTAGCACTCACTCGATAAGCACAACGCACCAGGTGTAATGGATCCTCGTTGAGGGGATGTAATTTATCTCCTATGAGAATTAACACAGAAACAAACTCACTGCCTGAGTAAGACCAACAATTAGTGATGCTTCGCTATACAGTACTCCGCCTCGACGTAAATGTAAACATCCATTTATTCCCACGTTAAGTCCAGATTTTTGTTAAAATGAAATGAGCAGCAAAAAACTCATTATCACCTCCTCTGAAGAATGTGGCTCTAAATAACCTGAGACAGATTGGCTGGGAGGTGGTTGCTTCAAAAAACTTCCTTCTGTGACCGGAGCATCTGAAGATGATTTTCCAAACGGACGCTCAAATGACAGTTGATTACCAAATGAAATTTCACTACGATTCCCATAGTCAACGATCTTCCTTTTCGATTTTCGCCTGCAACTGTTCAGCTTCCTATCTGCAACCCAAAGCTGTGCAAGGAAGTTTCTATCGAGAAGAGGATGATCATTTTCAATACTTTGTCCAAATTGGCGATATATAGTTGAAGAGCTCCGTTTCGACCACAGAGAATTTATTTCACAACATTTTGCCGTCTGAGTTCCACTAATAATATTTGAGAAGCAACGCCAACCTTTTGTCCAATTCATCTACGATAACTACTATTGTGCTTGAACAAATCAATATCCAAGCTCTGTATCAGAATTTTTACCTTACCAAAAATGAAAAATTGAAAGTTAGTTTACCGCTTGTAATGCTTGAAATCTTCGACGGAAGCTTTCTCAAAAGGAATTAAAAAAAGCGGCTAAATGCGACGGAGGAGCAAGGCGGACAAGCGGAGAGAAGAAGCGAACTGCAGGATACCTAACTTCACTCACTTTTCTTCCTCTGTCCCCTCCATTTGGAACACAAATAATTATCTAACTTAATTTGACCTCAACTTGTTTGAAACAAAAAGAAGCGAAAAACACCTGATCTGTATCTTGAAGATCATCCGGTTTTCTGTCTTCTGCAAATATGGGCTGTATAGTATCAAGAACTGTATAATCTTTTTTTTTTTTGGAAGGAGAACTGTATGATCTTGAAGACTAATAGAACGAAAATTTTAAAAACTAATCACATCCTTTTTGTTATTTTCTAAACTAAATTACTTTAATTAAAATCAAAGATAACAACCAAGTGGGGAAGAGCTCCTCTAACCACGTAAGGAATAGTTCATCTTTATTGTTGACCTATCAATCAGATCTGACTATTTAGGTAAATTTTAGATCTCTTTTGATGAATAACCATGTTTAATTTTGTCAGCGTAACTTATTATTTTTAAATTTTTTTATATAAATTTATTGGTGATAGAATTCAGTAAGTGCACTCGTACATCATAACTAGACTGACATCTCTGTAGCGCCTCATCTTTTAACTCAACTCAAGATATTATTAAAATAAAATAAAAGAGTTAACAAAATAAAACACAGAAAAAATTAGCAAAACCTAAAAGAATGTCTGTTACAAATATTATAAAAAATAAACGAAAAACAAAAATATGAAACATTTCACCACCGAGTTGGAGTAACTATATTGAAGGTTCTAGACGCCAAACAATCTGCAATCTGGTTATCATCCCTGTAAATGTGAGTGATAATAAAGTTCATCTGATCGATTAAGTTTAAACATCTATCCAAAGCAGTGCGCCAACACCAATGGACCTTGGGAGATCTAGTATGAAGAATGGTCACCACATAAACAGAATCACTTTCCAACCATAATTGTTTTCATTCAAAGGTCAAAGCATAAACAATCGCATGGATTGCTGCAGCTAGCTCAACCTCAAAAGCAAAGCATACGCTAAGGTTAATAACGTAACAACCCTTAACAAATCCTCTAGACGTTCTTAAAACCCCTCCACAACCTGCAAGCCCAGAATTACCAAAAGTTGTTCCATCTGTATTCACCTTAATCCAACCTGATGAGGGAGGGTGCCAACAAAATATCAAGATATGCAGGGTTTTGGAAGGACGACTCGAAACATAAAATTGTTGAAGTGTCAATAGTTCCTACATTGAGCTCTGCGTTGTGCCAATCTTAAAAGAGTTTGCTTCACGAACTGAACGCCAAAAGTAATGCCAGAGCTTCAGCAGAGACAAGTTTTCTGCTCTTAAAGGTGGCTTGATTACGAGTACCACATCACCCAAAAGACAATAATAATGTAAGTCTGTCATAAAGTCTTCAATTGTGTGCTAAAAGATACATTCATCGCCACCTGCCAAATATCTAAGAAAGTACCATTAAGTTTGACATCCTTCCTAAAAACACTCAACACTGCATCCCATAGTCCATGAGAAAAGGAGCATTATATAAAGAGATGACGTAAATCCTCCTACGCAGCACAACAAAGATGACACCGGGAAGGAAAAATAAAACCACGAGCACGCAAGGCAAAATTAGTAGGCATCTTTCACGAAACAAGCGCCAAGTGAGGATAGACCGAGAATGTGGAATAAAGGGCTTTCAAATCTGCTTACCCCAACTAACAGAATTACTAAACTTAGCAAGAGAGGGATATGTAGCTTTACAAGAAACAACATGATCCAAAGAACATGTCCAAACTAGCGAGTCTCTGTCAGAGTTAACTACCATTATCTAAATCTCCGAAGTGAGTTACAGATGAGAAAATGAAAGGGCATAGGGAGACTTCAGCCCACTGGATCAATGTACACATCTCTCACAAGGGAATCCAAATGAGGGTGTAATGAGTGATGAATGTCTACCAAATCAATCAACGGAGTTCTTAACCAGTTATCCATCCAAAAATGAACCTTTGAATGACGACCAACTAACCATCTATATTCAAGAGTTAAAGGAGCATAATGATATTTTAGGCCAAGCCAGACAGAAGAAGAAATATACCAAGATCTTGGTCGATGACCCTGTGTGAAGTAATGAGAACGAAGATAAGTAAAACCATAGAGTTTTTAGACAACAGTTTCTAAGTTAGCTTTTTTCAACATGGCCTTATTAAGAATGCAAAGGTCTTTGATGCCAAGACCACCTTCCTCCTTAAGCTTGTAACAAAACTTCCAAGTCACTGGGACACACTTACGAGTATCAATTGAATCTGTCCAAAAGAAGTTCCTGATAGCAGTATTCAAATCTTTCAAAAGAAAGGAAGACCAGCGATAAATTTAAAAAGAATGCAGAAATGAACCTAAGATCACTGAGTTAATAGACATAATATGTCTGTCATAGATAAAGTTAATCCCTTCCAATATTCTAATTTGCTTTTAATTTTATCATCCCAAGGTACTAACCACTGACGTTTAAGTGCACCAACGAAGAAAGCAACCCCTAAATAAGTAATATAATCTCCTCCCATACACATTCTATACATCGATAAAAAATCAATAATCCGAGATGCCCCTACCAAAATAAATGAATGATTTATCTCAATTAACTCGTTGTCCAGAGAGGGAACCATAAAGCTCAAAATCATCTAAAATCGCTTGTAGATTTTTAGAGGAAGCTTTACAAAAGAGAAGAACATCATCTGCGTAAAAAAAGTGAGTCAGAGCACGTATCCCAATCAGCGAAGAAATAGGAATGAACGATCCTAAATCAGCCATACATAAAAGATATTGACTCAAAAAGTCCTCATCCAAACAAAAACGAAGAGGGGAAATGGGATCACCATGTCGCACATCTCGCAAACACCTGAAAAACCCCTTAGAATACCCATTGATAAGCACCGAGATCCTCGCTGAGTCAAAGATATTATTAACCCACGCAATAAAATGCTCACAGAAACCAAAATATTTTAGAACCTCAAAGAGAAAATTTCAATTGATGGAATCAAAAGCTTTATGAATGTTAATTTTTATAGAAAAATGACCACAACAGCTACTATTGCTCAAAACATTAAAGCCTTAGATACGCCATCAATATGGTCAACAGTTTGACATCATTTAATGCAATCATACTGATTGTGAGAAAATAATTCGAGAGCAGATAACAGGAAGACGATCACTAATTATCTTGGTAATAATTTTAAACAAAAATTACCTAAAGCAATAAGACGAAACGGGTCAATCGAGATAACATTCAGAGTCTTTGGAATAAGGACTATAATATTTGAGTTTAGATCTGGTAAAAACTCTTGCACAGCTAAGACCAAATCTGACTCCACAATATCCCAACATTAACAATAAAATTTACCTAAGAAACCATCCGGGCCTGGAGCACTAATAAAAGCCATGTGAAACACAATCTTCCTTATCTCATCAGAAGAAGAAACCTGAAGAAGCGATACATTCTCCACATGATTGATCAAAGAATGGACATACTCCTAAATTATAGAAAGATCTAAACTGCAGTCACCGATATCTGAAAGAGTTGTTGATAAAATGAAATGACATGTTGACTGTTCTCAATTGAATTAAAAGAAATATCATCACTTATCATTTTTAAACTTAAATGTAAACTAAATTATTGATAGTAATGTGATCATACTTGATTGATCCATATCAACGATGAGGAAATTATACACTTTACTGAGTAAGGAAGCAAGCATTGTTCTTTTTTTAAATGGTTGATTTAAAAATGATTTTTCAGAAAGATAGTGAGAACAATTAAATCTCTTTTGTTTGATTAAAACTTTATGATGTAAAACATGTTTGGTAACAATACTTGAAGGTATTTTTAATAATACTAGTTTTTGAGACGTGCGCTGTACGTGAATATAACTTTTATAAATATTATTATCATATATAAACTTATTTTTCTTTTTGCGTTTTCATTGTGAGGTTAGTTTAAAAAATGTATGTGAAAATAGTCTAGTATGTAAATTAATACATTTTACTCAAATTTAATTTAAATTATTTCTCTCTTTTATCAAATTTTTTTCTTTCATTGTCTATTCTCTATTTATCATTGTTATATATTATGTATCCCTACAATTAATCATAATTTCTATTGTAAAATGTAATGTAAAAAGACTAATTAAGTATCTAACTTGATACTTAGTAGGCTCGTAGCTTCGCTCAATAGAAGAGTTTGACTTTCTATTATATTAGTATAGTGCTAGCGCCCAACCTATGGGCTTTGACATGATAGGAGAATGGAATAAAACTAAGATGGTCACTCCTTTTTAGGAACATAGCTCGTTCATTCACTTGCTTGTGAACTCGTAGCTTCGCCAGAAGCGACGAAGGGTGGGTTGGAGAAAGTTGACGACTAAATGAAGGGGAAGCTGTCGTAGAAACTTTACCCCTTGCTTTACATAGATTGTTATGAACTGACTAAATGATTAGATTCTCCCGGAACACTAGCTAAGCTAATAAATGGTCTTAGTTCCCTTCAATCAAAGAAATGAAAGCGTGAGTTTCGAGTTTAAAGAGACTCAAGGTAACCAAGAAAAATGGATGCGCGTGAAGCAATCAAAGACCTGCCCTACTTCTCTAGCCTACAACGCAATGGCCTTCGCGCTAGTGCGCTCATCACTTACTTGGTTCTTCTGTGAAGGGATGGGCATAAATAGTCATTCTAGATTTAAGATTGAAATCCTACTTTAAAAGACACCTACGCCTTCAAAGAAAGCCTATCTAAAGAGAGTTATGACAGATATAATATCTACTCATTCCTTAAAATCAAGGAAGATCACGAGCGCCTATTGATTTTTTTGCATATTAGACTCTCTAATGGATATTTGACTTCGTTACCTTACTATAGTTTGATAAAGTGGAATGAAAGTCGATATTGCACTTTACTTGAAAGAGATTCTACATGGATACTAATTCCTTCATGTAGAAGAGAGATTGGAATGCTTTCTACTTAAATTAAATAAAAAGTGGGGCACTAATTTTTTTTTTTTGGTTATTTAATGGAACAGACTTTATAACTAGTAATATAAGTTTTTTTGTTTGAATACATAATATATAACTTTTAACAAATATTCATCCCTTTTTTTCTTATAAATTAATTCATTCTTAATTTAAATATTGATGAAACTATAAATATATATTATCTCACAAATTTTAAAAAATTCTTAAAACCATTATTAAATGTGGCTCGCTTTCACGAATTAAAAAAGATAGATGAATTTTTATCATTTTGCTAGAATTTGAAAAAAATTAACAGCCGTGACTTGTTATGTAAGGTCCATTATCCGATTTTTGTGACTCCGTAATAGCAATGCGCATAGACTGTGACCACGATTTAAAACCATGTACGAGGATGACTGGTGTTAATCATAGTAGTGGTTGTACAATTGAACAATAGTGGAAACGTAAGACGATATTTAAGTAGTTCAGTGACTGGTTAATCTATTTCATCTAAAGAACCCAACTGCTGAATAATATATTAAACCCTTTATCTAATCTCGATGTTTTCTTCTTTGTATTTTCACTGACCATATAAGTTGGATTAAGAAGTGCAACAATAACATGTACTTTATGGAGAATATTCTTCTATCTTCTTTGTTCAATTATTTTTATCATAAAAGAATAACGAGAGATATATTTTACACAATATTAATCAAGAGTTTATCTTATCCTCTTCATAGTATCGTATAAATATCCTGATGTAGATCCCTTATCATCTACTAAACTCAGAATTTTCACAAAAAACTCAACAACTTTCACATAATCTTTTACAATCACTCAAAAAGACTCATTTTAAATTATGGAACTCGCTTCCCCAGCCTATGGTCATAGTCAAAATTCAAATCTCTCCATTCAGAAGACACATGCACAAATTCTCAAATTATTTTCAAGATCAATTATGGATTTAAGCATAAAAAAATCCGAAACAAACCTAATCTTACACGAAAATTTTAACTCATTGTTATTTATTTTCTCATTAATTACAACATCATATGATGCTCATACATGTAATCTATTCTTTTTTCACATCACCAATCACACTCTTCACCAATTCAATTTTATATGTTAATTATACCCAAAATATGCGTATAATTTCGTATTTTGTAAAAAAAATCTGGAACGGCTGTAATAATACGGATTTGTAAATAGTACGCGACTTTACTAACTTGGCGCGACGAACTTGTTTGTAACCACTTTCTCAAGTTAGTTGATCCTGTCCACTGTGCATCTGACACCGACCCTGCCTCACAACGTCTCCAATTCTCACTCTTACCTGACCCTCTTTTCTTGGAATTAAAATGATAGTTTCTGGAAATTCAAAATTAAACATCCCGACACTGACGATTTCAGGTATCCGATTCGCTCGCTACTCTGTCGTCAATTGTCCAACAAGTCTTGCTCTTCACACTCTCAACTCCTCTGAGGTATTATAAGCTAATAAACTTCGTTCATCGTTTCTTGTTTTTTTCTGTTTGATCTGATATGGTTGCCTGGGATTTGAAGTGGAAATTTCTTTACCCTTTTGGTGTTATCTGAATTTCTTTTTTCTGTTTTAATCGTTCTTTTACCTCAGCTCTCAGGGAATTACGCCACTGTATCTCGGAAAAGGGAAAAGAGCCCGGGGAATTGGAACTAGTTAGCCTTCACTAGCAGTTCCATATCGTTTTTTCTCTTATTTGCAAACTTATATTAGGGTTTTTGTTTACAAGAATTCCTTTCATGACTGAAATGATGAATGCATTATGCAAATGTGTAATTATTAGTGTTTGAGGGAGGGAGACATCTTTATGTGTCATTAGTAATCATATAATCCTACTTATACTGTATGGTTGCCTTTTCATCAATGAAATTAAAATCACCTTAGGCTAAGGTTTTTGACGTCTAAAAACTATGATTCTGCTTTGTAAGTAACAGCTTATGAGAAGTCCTTGTTTCCTCAATAGTAAACTAATATAGGCTATAAATAAATTTCTGAAGTAGGTTTTGTTTCTTATAAATCCTAGATAGTATGATTCAAATTGATAAGTTTTAGCTTATTATTATTCATTAATATGTTTTAAGGTCAATATATGACTTTCGCTTTCGTAAGATACATTAACTTAGGTACTAATATTATACTGTATTTGTTAATCAGTGGCGGCTTCTTTCATATTATACTGAATTTCTAGCCAGGTGTGAATTTGAGTGTTATCAGCTTCTCAATAATTTATAAGTTATGGATTATTTGCATAATGTTATCAACATCTCAATAACTCTACGAACTTCATTCTTTATTGACCGTCCTATATTCAAATGAGTATTTCTTGTTCACAAGTTATCTCTTTGTTATGGAATGTGCAATGCAGCTATCATGGGCCAGGAGTAGTTTCAGAAGAGTGTCATCATGTACAAAAATATTGAGGTCTGTTTTGCTTAATTGTTGTTATCTGTTCATTACAATGTCCGCAAACATAGTTTCTGTTACAACTTTAGCTTGTTACTATCCTAACCTAACTATTATCATGAAAAAATGTTTCAAAAATTAATAAATACATGAGCTTTATGTAGAAACATATTTATCGTTTAAGTCCATATTGTATTTATAGGGTAAATTACTTCAATCTCCTTGATCAATCTTTAAAAAATTGTCAATATCCCTCTAGTTTTGATTATTTGAAACCGACAGCAAAGACCATTTTAGTTACTACTGTGTTGGTAGTCAGTGGAAATTATTTTTTTCTTCCCTTCCTTAGATAAGTCTCATTTCGATCATCCATTTCTCATTTACGGGATGATTTATTAGGTGTATGGATTTAGTAATCTATTTCTGTGTAGCTGGATATGTTTGTAGTATGTCAACCTGTTTCTGTCATCTCTTTTAATATATTCACGTAACTGTGAGTTGGTTTCTTTCTTTCATTTATTTATATTCTTGTTTATTTGAATCTGAAATGTGAAATCCCTTTTCTAGCACTGCGGCCTATGCCTATTGGCAATGTGCAGGTGCATTCCATCTAAGATTTCATGTATTTATACGCCCAGTGAAGTTGATGTGGCTTCCAATCACAATGGTAGTGGATTTTGATTTTCCTTGGTTGTTTTTAGCAACTGAATCAAGTCTGATCCTTTGTTCATTTCTGCTTTAGATGCTCACTCCTGGATTTTCCATTAACTTTCTGAAGGTATGGTGATTGTGATTATGGGTGTCGGCGGGGTGGGGAAATCGTAAGTCTATGTCCCTATCTTTAATATTACCAAGTGTATGCGAAATCCATTCGACCTAACTATACCATTTTTTTATTTGCTGAACTTGTTATTCTTCTTTGTTGTGGTCTTTGTTTTCCTTTTCATCAATGTCATTACCTAGTGGTTATTTATAGAATCATGAATTGCATCCAACAGTTTTATTTCTTATTTCTTATAGGGGACATTTCAATGGGTAAAAAAGACTCCAAATGTCTCACATCTTTAAAGTCTGCTTCTCCACTTTATCAACTGTCCTCCAATGGTTGAATTGTTGAAATGGTTATTTGCATTTGCTGATAATCATAATAATGTTTTTTCTCCATAAACATTTCCTTTGCTTCATCATGCTCATTGTTTGAACGTATCTTACAACAGCACCATAGGTGAGATGCTGGCAATAGCACTAAATGCTACTTTCATTGACGCTGATGATTTCCATTCACAATCAAACAAAGGTACAGATTCAATCTAAAAACATTTGGGGCTGACCATTAACTTCAAATTTCCTATGTTGTGCTTGTTTCTACTCTTCTAATTTAAAAAAATTTCTACTTTTTTCTGCAATTCTTCATATCCTTTACTCTAAATAACAGAAAAGATGTCAAAAGGGATCCCTCTCTCAGACAAAGACAGGATACCGTGGCTTGAAATACTACAAAGTACCTTAAGAGAGAGCATCATACGTAAAAAGTTTGTAATTCTCGGTTGTTCAGCTCTGCAGAAGAAATACAGAGAAATTCTTAGATCCGCTGACCCACATTATGAGTCTGGAAGTTACGCGAGCTTGGTGAAGTTTGTTTTGTTAGATGCTCCTGCTGAAGTAATTAGTTCTCGGTTAAAGAAAAGAGCTGCAGAAGGCAAACATTTCATGCCTGCTACACTTTTGCAGTCTCAGTTGGGTTCACTAGAGATTGATGATTCTGAAGGTATTTTCAAAGTTGATGCAACTCAAAGTCCTCAGTCCATTATAAGTACCATTTTGGCCTATCATTTCCACTGGCAGACGGAAAATATATCTTGACCCCGTTGCTTATCATGATGAATGATTTCATTAATTGGTATGTATTTCATTAGGAAAATACTTCTTTCGACGAAATAACTAATCTCATGGTTTCAGGAATAGTTATTCCTAGCAATATCCGCTGTTCATGGAACAAATTTTGGGCACTAGAGTATGTACCCTCTTCACACATAACTTGGTTCAAAAGGGGGCCATGCCAAAAAAAAGAACCATGGACGGAGAATGTAACTGAATACAATTTTTATTTAGTTACGTTCTACTTAAAATCATAGTTTTTTTCCATATTGGATCCTAGCTCAACTTTTAATTTGAAGAATAAGGTCCTTATGTTTATAATTCCATTGCAGTTTAACCAACTAGGCTATCGTTTACTTGATATCACGTTAGATATTAGTTGCCCCAAGAGGGTTAGCATGGTGGTTGAGGAAGGACCGTGGTAGAGGTGGAGCTATTAAGGAGTCGGAGGAGCCATGCCTCCAAACTTTGAAGAAGAAATAATACTACGCAGTATGCAATGAAGTGGAAAATAATAGAAGCAAAACTTAGATGAAGCAGCTAATCTCAGCCAAGCGGCTAATTAGGTGATACTAGTTAAAAAGAAGGTATTGGAAGAGGCCGTAGATGGTGTAAGGTGTTGTTAGGTTTGCGGCGGATTGAGCGTTGTAGAAACCGTTTTTACGGTTGGCGTGGGAGGAGAGGGTGGAGAAGATGAGGTTGGTTGGCTTTGTGTGTGTTGTTTGGCGTGAAGTTTGTGTCGTCTTTGCAAATTTTGAATGAGTAGCCCGGGTAAGTTAAGAAAAACCAAGAAGAATGAAGCTGGCGAAGGAGAGGACAAATAGAAGAAAATGAAGTGACATGATGAGATTTATGTTGGGGTTTGTGCCTCTTGCTCAGTTTTAGAAGTTTGAAGTTTGTCTTCAAATTAATGTTTCTTCAAAACAAACTTCAAAACGGAGTAAGAAACAAAGATCTCATAATAAATTTCATCATTTCACTTCATTTACTTCTTCTTTTCCTCTTTATTGCCAACTTATTCCCCTTGGTTTTTCTCAACTTTCTCCAGACACTATCTCTTCCATATCTGCAAAGACAATGCAACTTACGAACTTTCGCCTCAAACAGCACATACCGATCCAATCTCAACCTTCTCTTCCCCCACACTCTCCCTCAATGCCAACCGTTAAATCAGTTTCTAAAATCGGTTTCTACAACGCCTCCATTCGACCGCGGCTCTAACAACACCGTCTATGGCCTCTTTTAGCACCTTCTTTATAGTAAGAAAATTTCCTTTGCTTCCTGGTAGGGTCATTGGTCGATAAAGATATTGCGTCGTCTATGCAAATGTTGGAGATATAGCCAGAGGAAAGTTAAGAAAGCCAAGGGGAAGTAGATGCAACGGAGATCAAGAAAAGAAGTGATATGATGAAAAAGTTTATAGTCTTCACTCAAAATTATAAAAAGAATTAAACTAATTAAGAATGACATTTAATTAAGAATCGAGAAATATAATAAGATTATTTTGAATTACTTTTTCCATTCTCAGCTTTTTCTAATGCAAAATCTAATTCGTATTATTTGATTATTAAATGATTGTGATTTGTAGTTTAACTCTTGTTATTATTTTGAGTGAAGCAATTATTTATTTTATTATAATTAGTCATTGGTGTCCAGGTGCTAAATGTTTATCACTATTCATGTATTTATCTGCGTATAATGTTTCATCTAACTAATTATATTTGTGAGTCTGTGACTGCATATTGTCTTCCATTTCTTTATTACAACAACAAGACTAAACAAAAAGTACAGAAAGCAAAACAAGAAACATAAGAGAGTTCACATCAAATACCAAATCTTCTAAAACTATCTATTACTATGTTCCTAAGAGAATCCGAGAGAGAAAAATAGGTGTGTCTCCAAGTCTTACTAACCATCAATGGAAAACTAAATCCTAAAAGACTAGCCACAAATCCAACGACCATGCTCAAATAAAAGTACTCATCTTCATCATCCTCATGATGATCAACTTCTCCATCTCCTACATTTCCATTGCTCCTAGAAGTTCCTCCTGCAGTGCAACTTTTCGGTAATGGATCCCCGCAAAGGTCGTTGCCGATAAAGCTCGACGGATCTAAGCTCTGGAGCTGGGTGCTCTTTGGAATTACACCTGACAAGTTATTGAAGGACAAGTTCAAGTTATTTAAAAGTGTCATCTTTGATATGGTTGGAGGTATCTGTCCAAAGAGTTGGTTTCTCGACAAATCTAGAGATTCCATATACACCATGTTCCCAACATTTTCTGGAATTGTGCCACTCAAATGGTTTCCTGAAAGATTCAGAGATAACAAGCCCGCTAGATCTGTTATTTCTTGTGGGATTTCTCCAGATAGATTGTTGTCAGAAAGATCGATGCTCGTCACAAGTGTTAAGATGGTGTTATATTGATTCTCTCTTCCTTTAGTAACCACATATGCATTCTCCAAGAACTCACCATAGTAAAAGGAATATGTAATTTGCGTATTAGAAGTATCATCTTTTGTGACCATTGCTTTGAGGTTGTTGATACAACTTGGTATTGTTCCCGTTAAATTGTTACCTGCAACGTCAACGATCTGAAGGGAATTGAGGTGGCATATCTCGGATGGGACTCGACCTCTGAGTTTGTTTGAGCGAAGACCAAGAACCATTAGATTGGAAAGACTTGTCGCTATCCATCTTGGTATCATTCCTGTAAAGTCGTTCACACCGAGGTCGAGAGTTTTTAAACCGGAACAATTCCGAAGGGACAGAGGAAGCTCTCCAGAGAGGCTATTGTTGCGTAGGTGCAATGACACAAGGCGAGTTAGAGATCCCATGGAATCAGGTATGTTGCCAGTCAGATTGTTATTTCCCAATTTCACAACTTCTAAAGAAGGCCAATTCGTCCAACAATCAGGGATCTGTCCTGATAAAAGATTTTCTCCAAAATGAAGGATATTTAATCTATTCTGAGGGCTGATTGGATCACAGAAGAAGAAAGACATGTCTCCAGAAAATAAATTGTTGGAAAGATCAAGCTCTGTAACATTGGCAGATATACGCGGCAATTGACCATGAAATCCATTAGAACCGAGGTATATCATTGAGAATTGTCCATTAAGAACAAAATCAGGAATCTCACCAGATATGTGGTTATGAGAGAGATTCAAGTACAAAAATGAAGTAGACAAGTTCCAAAACCAATAGGGAATGGTGTCTGATATCCCAGTGTTTGATAGGTCCAGATCCCAGAAATTTGTTTGTGATTTAAGCCATATAGGAAATTTGGGACCCAATGTCAAAGATCGTAATTCAATTCGTGAAAGATGAAAAGGAGGAATCCATTTAGGACTTGTTCTAAAAGTCAGTTGATTTTTGGAACCCACTAATTCATGTAAATTTGTGAGATTCATAAAGTGAGCCTCTGTAACATCTCCTTCCAATTGATTATAAGAAATATCGATCCTTTCTAAGTTGAAAAGAGAACCCAAACTTTCTGGAAGAGAGCCATTAAGTTTGTTTCTGGCGAGATCTAATACTCGTAACGACTGCATATTTCCTAACGATGAAGGGAGAGGACCAGAAATGAAGTTACCTCTAAGGTTCAGGTAAGACAAGTTTCTTAGTGTTGTGATTTCATCAGTGATCTGACCAGATATGTAATTGCCTCCCAAATCTAATCCAGCTAAACTGCTACGCACGCAACCAGACAAGCTTTCAATAACTTGTGAGACAGTTCCACCAATTTTGTTTCCTGAAAGAGAAAGGGACCTCAAATTGCAAAGATTTTTCATAGAACTCGGTATTTTCCCGTCAAGTTCATTATTTGACAAGTCAAGACTAACCAAATCAGTCAGATTTTCAATCGCACCGGAGATTTCACCTCGTATGTTGAGAGAATGCAGGTCAAGGGATTTAAGTGTACGAAAGGTATAAAAACAACTCGGTATGGTAGAATTGAAATCACATTCAGAAAGATCAAGATTCTGAAGAAGGGTCAGGTTTTGGAAACCACATGGGATTGGACCTTCAAATCCATTGTCATGCAAGTCTACAGAAACAAGATTTTTCATGTTTAATAACCACTCAGGTAATGTAGAGTTGAGGTACATACGAGCAACATTAATGCTTTTAAGTGATGTCAAGTTTGAAAAGCCTGTTGGTATTGGTCCTTCAAAATTACTTGAACTCAGATCAAGAACAATGAGATTGCCAAGGTTAAAGATCCATTTGGGTATCAAAGTATTAAAAGCATTGCTTGAAAGATCAAGTAGGGAGAGAGATGTGAAATTAGCAGTATGTAGAGAAGGCATATGATCAAGTTGACAATCGGACAATCGCAGTTCCAAAAGAGATGGCAGAGTATTCATTACCTCCAACCAATTTGATGTTTTGCTAAGGTTTACATAGCTTAAATCAAGGTGTTGCAATGAATGAAGACGTTGAAGCCATTGTAGGTTGTCAGCAAACAGTGTAGCGGAGAAAAAATCACCTCGAAGGCCAAGAGATTGTAAATTAGAAAGATTTCCGAGTTGGTGAGGTATTAATCCCTTAAAACCTGTATGTGTAAGATTAAGGTAATTCAAACTTACCAGAGAGCCAAAGAAGCTTGGAATTTGAACCCCTAGAAAATCATTATAGCTTAAATCAAGGTGACTTAAGTACTTTAAGTTGAGTAAAACATCACTTATCTGTCCCTTCAACTTGGAGTTTTCAAAGGCATCTCTTTCTGTTTGAGTTTCCCCATCGACATACTGAGTATTAGCAAGGTGAATCTCTTTGACATGGCCGGTTGAATTGCTGCATAAAATTCCATCCCATTCACAACAGTCCACTCGGTGGACCCAAGATGAGAGCCTATTTGAAGGATCTACAAGCTTGTTCTTGAAACTCAAAAGGGCATCTCTTTCTCTTCTTATACACCGGGTATCTGAATTTCCATCACCAAAGAAAATAAGGAACACAGAGAAAAGCAAAGGAATGTTTCTCTTGGATCCAACCATGATGCTTAATTATATAACACCTTGGTCGTTAATGGAGTATATTATTTTCTTGGGTTGCCAAAGATAAAGGAGGCTGCCTTTTAAGCCACTCTCTCATTACTTAAAAAAAGAGTTTTAATGGATGACGTTTAAACTGATCTACCAAGACCTTTGACAGCAACTGATATCTAACTAATCTATTTTATTTGCTACTTAGTGTCTCATTGTAAGAAACGTCAACTTAGACGACCTCAAGTTGAATGTTTGATTGGTGAACCAATATTTCTTTAAGAGAAGAGATTCATCCCGAGTTGTTCATAATTACTTTAAAACGGAGAATTATTTAATGATAGTAGTGTTTTTTCTAATATTGATATCGTGAGATTCAATAAAAATATTGGAAAGATTCAGTAAATATATTAAAAAAATTCAACAAAAACTTTCGGGAGCTCAATAAATGTGTTTAGCAGATTTAACAATCATGTGAGATTTTAATAAATTTGTGGGGACTATTTTTATTGTCTAAGAAACTATATGTTAAATTTGAAAAATATTAGTGAAACTAAAATAAATTTTCAATTCATGCATTATATAGATTCAACAAAGTTGAGGGGAGATTTGTTAAAGCAATAGATACCTAACTTATGTATTTTATTTGTCAACGAGTGATGACAAGTCAACTAAGACGACTTCAACATGGACGTTTGATTGATAAACAATCACTTCAAGACACGGGGTCTTTTTTGGTTAAGGACAAGGCAAGAAGTTGCCTCCAAGGAAATGGGTCCAGGTTTTTTATTAGTGAAAACTAGATGAGATCTTAATTAGTTTTTTATCATGATTTTTTAAAAGTTGTTTTGTCAATTTTATTAAGAAATCAGAATATTAACATTTAGGGCTTGTCTGGTAGTCCGTATTGTACAGTACTAAAAGTAGAATGGTATTATTTAATAATGTCTGATGTTTGACAAAAATATGAAGCTCGTACTAGCTAATACGGTGAGACTCTTTAGTCTCATCCATATGGGATAATTTAATCTCCTCCTTTTAGTGAGGACTATACTGGACTAAGAAAAATAAAGTTGTTTTTTAATTTATATCTTAGAATAATTTTTATTAAAATGATTTTTTTAATTTATATCCTACAAGAATTTTACCCACTAACAAAAATAATTTTTAAATTTTTGAAATGTGCAAAATTAGTTATTTATGACTTAATTTTACCAATTTTCAAAGTCATTTACTATCTTTTTCTTCATTTTTTCTGAATTTTTAGAGTCTCTCAATCATATGAGTAGTTCGGTAATAATTTACAATCTAGGACTATAACGTGTCAAACATTGTATAAGTATTACAGTTTTTTAACTAATACAGCATCAAACACTGAACCATATTGTTTAATTTAGTACAATACAGTATAGTACAGTCTGACGGATTTAATACAGTACTATCTAATACTATCCTGACTGCCAATCGACCTTTAATGTGCTCTAAATACTCTATTTGAAGTGAATTAGTAGCTTAAAAATAGGGAGTTAAATTCAAATATTATAAATAAAAAAAATTAGCTAGTAATTTAAATTTAAATGCCTATAGGTAATTAACATAGTTTAATTTCATTGTAAATGCATATTTACAATGATTGTAATTGTTTAAGTATGTAACTTTAATCTATGTATAATTAACTAACAATACATATTCTCGGCGTCAATGAATATTTACATTGATTATATTTTGTTCAATGATATAAATATTTAACTAACTTATTAAGTCATGGAATATTAACATGATATATAATATAATATCTAGTAATGTACATATAGGGGAGAATTTTTTGAAATTCAACAAATGAAACTACCTTGAATATTTTGATAAAATAAGAACTAAAAGTTTTAAAGAAAATTAACACTAAAAAAACTATCTTACAACTTAAATATAGGAGAGAAAAAAAGCAGAGATAGTTACCATAAATATAGGAAGATAACCACATTAATAAAGATGGTAAATTCAAAATTTATGAACATAAGAAATATTAAAGATATTAATAAAATGTAAATTAAACTAAAATAATTAAAAATGGTTAAGCCTCAATACCTAAAGTGTAGAAATGTTAATTAGATGGATGAGGGTAAATAAATCCATGCATAAAAATTAATTAAAAATAAATAAAAAAGACACATTTCTAATAATTTAAAAAACTTGATATAAATCTTTATTATATTAAAATAGACTTAACTAGTAGAAGTTTTTAATTTTTACCCTTTATAGTCTCCTAAAATATAGTACAATCTGAGTATTTCACTTTTTTTTCCTCATTTAATTCATAAAATAAAATTACATTTTCTATTTAATAACAATTTCTTTTTAAATCGATAGTAAAACTAACTAAATATATAATATTATGAAGTTGAAAATGAATCTCAATTAAGATAAAATTTAAAATCTTTTGTACAATGATTTTCTTTTTTAAATCAATAATGATTTTTTGTTAGAAGTTATAAATTAAACATGTTATAATAATTGTGATATCGGGAACATGAAAAGTGCATATAAATGAATTTAGAGAAATACATTATATATTAACTATCTCTTAATATGACTCTTACTTTTTAAGAATATGACAAATTGATGGATTCTATAATATTCAAAGAACAATGTTATATGATGTAATTTAAAGACTATAAATAAGTGAATGTATTTAAGGTTACAACTACTTTTAAAACTAATTAATATAAGTTTTAATTTATACGTTTAACACTTACGAATCACATCTGTTTTTACTACTCTTAATTTTTATTTATTTTTTATCTTCTTTTTTTTTTAAGTGGGCTGTCTCCATATTAGACATATTATCCCCGTACGGTAGGGGTTTTGCACGGAATAGCTCGGGACGGGATATGGAGTTTTTTATCCTATCCGAACAAAAACAAGGCAAAATTTTTATTGTCTTGTCCCGTCCTGGGGAAAGTAGAAAAATCATGCGAGGCATGATGGTTTGTCCTGTGATTCGGGATGAGACGAACCGTCGGGATAAGACCTGTGATTCGGGATGAGACGAACCGTCGGGATAAGACTCTAAATGAACCCATCAAATTTTGCTGTGGCAGACTAGCAAGGGAGCTCATAGGAAAAAAAAAAGTAAAACCAACACTAAATCCTTATAAAGCAAACCTTAAATCAGAAAGGTACCAAATTCATCTCACAAACTAAATCAAGTCAGCCAAGAAGATAAATGTACCGGTGGCGAAAAGAAACAGAGTATAAGGGAAAACACCAAAAAAAACAGCGAAGAATAACATAGTCTCAAGAAAAAACACCAACGAAAACAAGCAGGGAAGAAAACGAGGCAAAGTGGAATGAGTTTTATATACAATGTCTTCTACTTAGTTAACGTTCTGGTCTAGATACTGAAATAAAGAATAAAAAGTTAAACAAGAACAAAGATTAAATAAAAGATTAAAAAAGAAAAAAAAATTGAAGAATGTGGAAAGGGAATCATAAGGCAAATGAGCGCATACAATGAAGATTTGGGCGTCGTTTTAAGTTTTAGGCTAATCAAACTATATCATTTTGAATCTTAGAACGTTTTTTTGCAATTTTTAAAATGTCGTCTAATGTCTCGTCTCATCCCACTAGCAATATTTTTTTTATCCCGTCTCTTAAACTTGAAAAAAATATTCCCATCCCTCACTGTCGGCGACAATTTTATGAGACTGGAGGGGTTTTGTGGGACAGTGCACGCCCCTACGACTTTACATGAAAGAATCTGAACTGTCAACCTGGGAACCATTAGTAGAGAAGCGGGATCCATTAATAGAAAGGAACCAACTTATTCTTTCGTCCAGCTCACACACAAACATACACGCGTCGAGTAGTCTGTAGAATGGGCCAATGACCTCACAAGCTGAAAATATGTGGGTATATACTACATGCACTAAGTTTCAATCATACTTCTAAACATATCGTGAGTTCTTAAATTTTAGGTAAATTTTTTCAATTATATGTTAATTAAATGTTTCAATTTATAAAATTTTAATTACCAACTTTGAATTCTTAGATTTATATTTGAATTCTAGACTTAATTCTGAAATTGTTGTGTACAGACTAGTAAGTTGATAAATGGAGAAAATGCCTATACTATTTTTATGTTACATGAATGGTAATGTCAAAATCAGGCAAATGGAGTTTCTTAAAATCATAAAATATTTGGATAATAAATAACAAAAATAGTCAATAAATGTATGAAAATTTAATAATTCATATAGTTACTAAAATATGATTTAAGATCATTATATTAATATTCAGAATAAATGAAAAGAATGAGAGGATACATTGGTGATTATTCAATTAAAAGTTTTACCACTCAAATTTGTTTTTATATAGACATTAATAAAAGTTTAAATTAGGATTATGACGTCAACTTTTTGAAAGTTAACACATTCTAAAATGTTTTTTTTTTCAAATCTCACTCCACATTTAGATAAAAGAGTGATATAAAGAACAATAGAGGAAATAGTGGAACAACCCTCTCTAGAGTAATGATTTTTTGATGATTTTTTGTGTATATAAAAGGTATAAAGATGATATATTGATTTGAAATATGTTAGAATTAAGGATGTGATTAGTGCTCAAAATTTGAAATTTAAAATACATAATCTATATAGGGTGTGCTTAATGGTTTTTCGAGTATATCATAGGTATATAAATGATATATCGATCTAAAAGATGTTAGAATTAGTGATATAATTAATGCTCAAAATTTGAAATTTAAAATACTTAATCTATATATTGTGTGTTTGATGATTTTTTGAATATATCAGAAGAATATAGATGGTATACTGAATTAAAAGATGCTAAAATTAAGAATGTAATTAATGCTTAAAATTTGAAATTTGATCTATCATAATCGTTCGACAAAAAACATGTTGATTTACTATAACCGTTCAAAATTTGAGATTTAATATACTGATGGTTTTTCAGGTATATAAGAGATATTATAGTGATATTAATTTGAAAGAAGATTTTCCTAACAAAATTTAGTTGATATCAAGAAAAATATAACCAATAATTAATTATCCCCTAATTTAATTAGAAAGAAAAATCAATGTAATAATATTTGAATTAGAAATCATTAAGTATCAAAATTTTAATTAATTAAAAAAACACCCACCAAATCAGATTATGAAATATGTATATTTAAAGGTAAAATTATCAAACAATAATTTTATTCACAGATGATTGATGACCTAGTAAAAAAATTACTTATTTGAAAAAAACTACTATTTTTTAAATTAACTTTTAAAACCTGTCCGATGTAATTAATTTATATATTTCTTAAGTAACATAGAGGCTCAAAATCATATCACCTCGACCTCAACTTATAAGTCCAAATGCTCATCATACTATTCATGGGCCCACCCAGGCTTTTTTGGGCCAATAGGAAAATTCAATATTGTTTTTGTCATTTTCTGTAAATATAAAGTGTGTAAATCATTTGGAAGTATTCAATTATAATTATTCTATCAAAATCATTGATAAGTCAAACGTCATAATCGAGTTGATTAGACACCATATTAATATTAATATTAAATTAATACTCTTATGTTTATATTTCTCTTTTTAATATTTTTATTATTTACTCATCAATTATACATTTTAACCTATCAAATGATTATTAATTCAAATGAAACTACGTCGTTTTCTTCAAGAAAAATCAGATGGTCCAAAACACAACCTTGCATTTTTACGTGTATGTTATCAACATTTTGAAGTAGTTAATGAAGTAGACAAGTTCAAGTACAAAAATGAAGTAGATAAGTTCAAGTACAAAAATGAAGTAGACAAGTTCAAGTACAAAAATGAAGTAGACAAGTTCCAGAACCAATTGAGATACAGTGTCTGAAAATATATATATATAACTTGGGATTGGATCTTCAAAGTATTGCCATTCAAGTCTACAGAAATAAGATTTTTCAGATCAAATAGCCACTCAAGTAACGTAGAGTTGACAATAAGATTTATTAACTCAAAAATCTATTTGATATATTTGGTATAAATAAAAGAACTTGGATTTCTTTGAATAAAACTAATTTAATTCCTACAAATAAAAGAAATTCAGAGAAGGAAGAAATCTATTTAGACAAGCAAGGCACACTTGGTTGAAGACATTTATATCTTCCATGAGCATTTTTGCAGAATGCATTGGCCTTCTTCCCCTGCGTAGTAGTTATTTTCACATTATCCATCTCAATGTTCGTACACCCAAAATTATCACTGCAATCCAAAATGATCGCGTTCTCATCCGTTGAAGTTCCGTATATTTCTCTATATATCACTTCGCTTACTCGAACATCTGAATTCTGTAATATCAATTTATAAGTTCATTGAGATATATATAACACCATCATAAATATTTTTCAATTAGAAGTTATTTTTTTATACCTTGTTTTTCACTTTATATTTATGGTCGGAATAGTGTTGATTTATGATGATAGGATTTTTAGTCATTTTAAGTGTGATTTTCTCGAAAGAGATCTTCCTGGCATAACCTGACCCGCCCTATATAATATTAGAAAAAAAAACAAAAGGGTAAGAAAATTTAATAAAATTATATATATGTTATGGAATTATTTAATTTTAATTAATTTATAATATTTTACCTCCCAAGTCTTGATTCTAACACCATTTTGGGTCCCCAAAAAATTGCAATTCCTCACATGAATATCTTCAACTATTTCATATGCTCCATCTTCTCCCAGGCTCCCAATGCTGCAAGCACCCATTGACATTAGTTGGTGAAAAGAATACACTAATTAAATAATAATTTTTTTTACTTTAATTACATATTTTACACTAATTAAATAAGAAGTTGAATTATATTGTCGTCAGTCTTTCTAATTAATAATAGAAGTAGAAAAATATCATGAAACTCACACACCGTACGTCGCAAAAAATTACATTGTCGCGCGTATAGAAATTAATTCTTAGAGTTGAGATAATAACGTTTAATAACAATATTGAATTTGGAACATACCTAATGCCATGGCCAGGTCCGCATGAGATATTTGAAATATTGACATTAAATGAGGCATTGTTAATGGCAATACAATCATCACCTATTGAATCAAAATGAAAATTCGAAATTAATCTAAAGAATAAAATTAAAAACTAAATAAATAAAAGAATTGAGAGTTGGAAATAAAAAGTAGTATACCTGTTCCTATAACTGAATTTTGAATGTTAACAT
This sequence comes from Datisca glomerata, assembly GCA_003255025.1. Lineage (NCBI taxonomy): Eukaryota > Viridiplantae > Streptophyta > Magnoliopsida > Cucurbitales > Datiscaceae > Datisca > Datisca glomerata. The sequence continues at coordinate 688,500 of QANY01008646.1, forward strand.
TGGTTGAACCTGAAAGGTTAATTCCATCTGTATTTGGACTGTCTTCTGGAGCATGAATCTTCAGATTTGATATGTTTGCATCATTGCATTGATGTATAGAAATATGGTTTCTTTGACTGTTTATATGCTCTATTCCATTAAGCTGAAGACCATTGCAATTGTTGAAAAATACTGCCTGAGACACACAATTTTTACTTAATAATTTAATTATATTGTTCGATACAATGTCGAAAAAAGCACGCAAGAGCGTATTGTATAATCAAGAATACAAAATTTTCGATGTGCGGGAGATTTTTGTTAGCATGGAAAAATGATAAAGAAAATCGTCTATCGGCTATTATATAACAGAAAAATGATATATTCAAATTCGATAAATGTATATGTAAGAAAGGAAACTACAAACGCAAATATATATGAGTGATTTCACAGTTACATGTATTATCATGTTATAACAGCGATAAAAAAACGTTAAAATAATCTCACTGTGGGTCTTGTGCATTGTGAATTGCAATGTTTCCACCAAATCCGTCCATTGCCGTTAATCTGTCCTCCTCCATCGACAACAAGATTGATTACATCTAAAAACTGAATCCATTTATCCAAGTCATTGCTTTTCCATGCATCCATTTTTTTAGGAGCTACAATTGTCCCTTGAAGCTGCATTAGAAAATAAAATAATTGATTGTTTTTCATTCATAATTATGAAAATTTCACACATCATCAATTATGAACGTTAATTTATATAATTAATTGGTTCCAATTATATAAATAATCAAATTTAGGTATTTTTCTTTCAGAAAAAAAATAGAATTTTGATATGGGGATTTTGTAAAATGGGTGCAGTAATTTAGTTTCTTGTGGTCCAATTAATGAGAGGAAAGTGACAATTTTTATGTGTTTATGCAAAGTTAAAATTCCTATTTTTCAGGGCCAAATTGCTTCGAATCAAAATTTAAGTGGGAAATTATTTTTCTATAAAGATTTACTATATATATACGCACATTTTATTTTTTTATTTGCATATTTATAATCAAGGAATAGTTTAATACATAAAAGGTAAAAATAACAATAATGTCTAAGTAGTCTTTGTTTTTCCTCTTTTTAGCACGTTTACTTACTTAGATCAACAGAATTAATCAAGAAAAATAAGTGAACAAAAAAAAGAATCACATTCTTCATTACAAGAAGAAAAATGATATATATCATTACAGTGCTCAACATCATTATGAATTTGTAAGTGATTGTATACCTGAAAGTGAACACTATTAGTCTTGCAAGGACCTTGAAATTGGATTGGTTCCAACATATATTCTCTTCCTTTTGGAATAAACAATGTTGGATAACTTTCTGTTGATGCACACATGTCTGACCAAGCTTTCAAAAAAGCCTAAAATTTCCACCAAAATACAGTTAAGTCTTAATATCATTCTCTTCACAAACAAATCTAAAAATGCTTGTTTGAACGAATGAATACACATACATGCGTATTCAACTAGTACATGTTCATATGTATATATGTATTTTTTTAATATGTACTTCACACAGATATATTTATAAAAAGTTATAAAAATGGGGAAAATAATTTACAATTTTGAATGAATGATATCATTCTCTTCACAAAAAGTTTTCAAAATATATACTTGCACGAGCGCATACAAACACATATCTCTACGTATGGCTTATATGTATATACGTATTCCAAAATATTTAGTTGCAGACAAATATATTTATAATAATAGCTAAAAGAAAAAAAAACAGTGGAAAGATGTACTTGGTAAATTTCATTTTCTTCACAAAGAAATTTAAAAATGCTTGTGCTAGCTCCTCGCATGCATATACAATATTTTCTAACCGTAATGTACGTATTCCTAAATATGTACTTGCATAAAAAAATTAAGAAAAATGGGGGAAAACATAGTACTTGTGAATCATCAGATTGGCCATCTCCAACAGCACCATAATCAAGAACATCAAAATAGGAGGCTGTTGATAGAGAAAATAAACTAGAAGAAGCAATGGTAATGATGAACAATATGTTAAATAAAATTTGACCCTTCATTCTGAACTTGAAAAAAAATAATATTCAGAAGAAGAAAAGAAAGAGAGAGTAACAAGAAATTAGCAACTGATATGAAAAATAATAAAGTTCATTGTGAATGCTTAGAAAAAGACTTACGGTAAATAGTTTATATACATATGATGAAATATATGGAAAAATTAATGTTGGAAAAAAACTATATTTGGTTAACTGAGGTAAATAATTTAAATTTTCTTAATTATAGCAAGTTTTGAGTGTTGAAAATCCTTGAGGTAATGACTTCTCACTATTTAAGGGCCTGATTTCATATATGAGTAAATAAACTAATTAAGTAAACAGGCCTAGATATTATTTTAACGTCATTAACGGCAGAGTCTCATCTCCCATGCTTGGAATCGGTATTAGCTAGATTAATAAATATTCATTTTGGTTTCGAACCAAATTTGGATGATGAAAATAAAAATGGTAAAAAATTCACCAAATCTAAGAGTGTGTTTATTACCAAAACTAAAAATAATATAATTTGTAAATAATAAAAATATTTTTCAAGTTACACATCCAAAAAGTTTTGAAAGTATAAAGGAACTTAGGTGGTGTTTGGATAATGGGAAAAGAACGTGTGGAATTAGAATGAGAATAATCATTCTTATGTTTAGTTGATTTCTTGAGAATAAATTAAAAGTATTACCCACATTTTTTTACATTTACTCTATCAACATTCCATGTATACATTAGAAGCAAAGACAATTATTTTATTGTTTTATCTTATTAAGTATATTGAAAATGAAACTCGCAAAGATATTTTAGTAAATTATCTTAATTAAGGATAATTTGGTTAAAAAATCTATTTGATTTCATTTTAAAGGTCAAATCAAACACTGCAATTGATTCTCATTCTGATTTGATTCATTTTCATTTTTAGTCTGATTTCAATTCTCAACATCACCTTAAAATATTTACAAAGTAGGAAATTAATTATCTGGTAAGCATTTATATATAAAATGCTTCATGTTGAAGAGTTTTAAAGTTTTGACAATAAGAATCTCAATATATAGATCACACATGAATTATATGTATAAATTTGATAAGCGAAGCTGGTTTAGAGATGAATTCAAATCATTGATTTATGATACATTTAGCTTTGATAAAAAGACAGGATTTACACATGTAAACTAATTGTTTGTTTAATAGCTATAATTTTAAATCATGTCACAGGAAATTAAAGCAAAATTTTTAAATAACACAAACTAAATTAGTTAAAAATTTATTGATTGCTAAACAATCACTAATACATCAGTGCTTTCACATTTTATTTTTTTACACAATTATTATACACTAAACAAGTTATTGACTAAATTTTAAGCGACTAACAGATGTGTCCACTATTTAGACGTTCGTGTTTTATGAGTGTCATAAAAATGACTTAGCAAACTAACCTATGAATAATTGATACGTCACTTAATCGTTTAAAACTAGATCTAACATGATTCGATATAGAACTACTATTTTTTATATAAATATTTTTCTTGTTGTAGTTCTATTACTCAATTAGTTTACGTCAATAGGCATATGAATCTCTAAAAAAAGAATAGACATACGAAATATACGTTAAATTTTGCTGACAAAAAATATGAAGTTAATTCAAGTTGGCCAACTTTCAGACGTTGGCACTTAATTCCGTCAATATTCCTTTATTTTTCTGAATTTTTAAGGTCTATACACCAGGGGCAAGGTTAGAAGTTTTGTAGAAAGGGGATATTTTTTTTCCGAATCTCATGCTATTTAACATAATAATAAATAATAAATATTTATACAATTTAATAATTTTAAAAATTTGAATAAGATAAATAATATATTATTTAATAATATTACAAATTTAAAGGTGACAAATAGTAAATAATTTAATAATTTTTTAAATTTAAAGGGACAAATAATATAAACTTTTATAACTTTATGAATTAAAAGGGAGGTAACTAGTATATTGATATATAATTATACACATCATCACATAATTAAATTATATGATGAAAAGAGGGCAATTGCCCCTTCACTGACAGGTGGCCTCGCCTCTGTTATCTATGATGTTGCCTCTGCTATCTATGACCTTGTATTGGTCAAATATTCTTGAACTCTTTTACAATACTGTTTTCTATAGAAAATTTGACAAAATTGAATTCTAAATAACCAATTTTACCTATCTTGAATGTCACGTGGAATAATTTTGTTCATTTCAAAGTTTGTGAATGTGAATACTAATTCAATTTATTAGTTTTTTTTAATTTGAAAGATATTGCATTCCATTGACAGAATACACAAGCAAAACCAAAATTTATACTCGGTGAGAGAGGGAGAGAGGGAGCGAGGGAGAGAGAGAGGGGGAGAGAGGGAGTGAGAGAGAGATACAAGAGCAATCACTTCACTCTTAGTCTTAGAGTCACATTAGATATCATAATATAGTACGTTGGAAAATATAATAAAGATTTCAGTGCTTCAATCAGTACGAGAACATCACATACTTTCAGCACCTAGAGGCAAATAATGATTGTTTGCTTTCCTCTCAATCCTCCCATATTCTCGGACAAGAACATAGTATTCAATATGCCTGCTAGGAGAAATTGACAGAAGAATCTCTACGTGTTCAGCCTCACCATGAAGTTTAATAACACATTTCTACTTGTACGCTATGGGACCGGACCTTGACACTGCAAATCGTGGTAGCGGACTAGGACCTGTGCTCCCTGAAGATGACCCTTCTGGAAATTTCACTTTACGGCTTGAATTGTAATCCAATGGCCCAGATCCACGAATATTTCGGCTTTTGTTCTCCATATTCCTCAAGCTTCCACTATCAGGATCATAAAGATGCTCATGGCTAACCGATGATGATCCTCTATAATAGACAGAATCATTAGTCCCGTACTGAGGAGTTACATCACCGCGTGTTTGTCTTTGAACAGGAGATGCATGTGACAGTGACACTGCAGGCGAATGTCGGGGAGATGGGCTTAGCAATGCCAATGGCAAAGAAGAGTTTCCGTAGTACTGGCTATATATCGAACGTAGGATGGCATATGGAACGTGTGGTTCCAAAGAGCTTCTTGGCAGGTATGGTGAAATCTCACAAAGTTGGTCAAGAAAGATAAGTTGCGGTACAATATGGGATCTGTTGAAAGCAAAATTATATTGTTAAAGTTTATTTAGTTCTGAAATTCAAAAAAATTGTAAATGTAAAACCAGAGAAGTGTAGAGTATAACAAAGTGGGATCTTCTTGTTGAGTTACCCCCCCCC